>QZWT01000146.1:0-28294 GCA_004114315.1 Cochlonema odontosperma | reverse complement strand
AGGCGGATAGTCTCTTGCCTGTTCCATCCTCGGCATAGTCGCGCAGTGCGTGATAGCCATTTCCTTCTCTCCGTTCATGTTAATATTTGAGTTTATGTTGTACAGAACACCGTTTTCGTATACCCATACTTCCTGCCCCCCTGTTTGTTTACCGCAATACATGCTCACGCCACCGCCACACACAGCCCACATCACCCTCCCCACACATGCAACCGCCATCGCCATTGCTAGCACCGAAAGTGCGCAAATATAGCAAACACTGTTGCGCGCAACAGGAGGGAAGAGGGAAGGAAGGGAGTGACACTGAACCTCCGCTGTGAGCCATGACACATTCCGACAGTCCTCCGGGGAGATAACAACTACACAAAGCAATAGACAGACAAACGAACGAACGAGCGAACGAACAAAACAGCCATCCGTCTGCACGAACACGTGTGGGAGAGGGAAGAGACAACAACGCTGTGTCCATTCGCCCCGTTCCGTTCCATTCCATTCCAACTACAGCACTGCATCCTCAAAATCCTCATCTTCCTCGCGTGACGGTTCCTCGTTCCCGCTTCCGGGATAGTATCCGTTTTCCATGTCGTAGGAGCCACCAGACATGGAGTCGCTGTGCGTGCTGTCGTTGTAGACGCCAAATCGGTCGTCGGGGGCCGTAGTGCTCTTCACACGGTCAGACACGCGTTCGCCGTTCGCATGCGCGCGCACGCGGTGCATCTCCTCTTGCACTTGCGCGCGTAGATGCTCGTCCAGCGTCGCCGCTTCCACCAAGTGCTCCAACGCAAGTGTCCATTCGCCCAGACCTGCGCACACTTGACCGAGCAGGTAGTGCACATTCGGCTGATCCGGCACTTGTCGGTCGATCAGCATGAGCTCGCATTTGGCTTCCTACACGTGAGGGATGCGCGTGGTTAGAATAGGGGGTCCAGTACACACACCAGCCACCTACCAAATGCATGTCCTGGCGTTGATAGAGGCGCGCAAGCTTGAATCTAGCCAGATGGTTCCTGCTGTCCTTGTGCAGCGCCTGCTGATACTGCGTGATGGCGGTGGGCAAGTCACCACGGCGCTCGTACAGCTCCCCAAGCTTTCCAACCAGCAAACCGCTGTTGGGGTTCAGCTGCAGTGCTCGTCGAATGTGGTACTCTGCACTTTCGTAGCGGCCTTGTCGCAGATGCGCCACTCCCAACCCATACCTGGACAGTCGGTGTGAGTGACGAGCGGAGAAAGAGAGCGCTCTACCATGGCGAGTAGTTGCGCTCATCCATGCGAATGGCTTGTTGAAAGCGAGCCACAGCCGATTCCCAAGCACCACGCTCCAGCAGTTCGTGTCCCATCATGGTGTAGCCATATGCAAAGGTGGGGTCCAGTGTCACTGCGTGCTGAAAGCACTGCAATGCGGGCTCGTGCTGTGCCTCCAGACTGTGCGCGTTGCCTAACGTGCACCATGTGACCGGTGAGTCTGGCGCAACGACCATCAGCTCGTGTGCCAGATGCGCCAGCTGAACACGGTCGTCGAGCTGCCACAGCAGCACGGAATGGTACTCCTGATGAAGCGTGCTGGTTGGGTCTAGCACACGCGCACGCTGGAAACACTTGATTGCCTGTGAGGGGAGGTGGGGGAAACACCACCGGGTCAGTGTCGACGGAGTGGTGGCGACGACAAGGGTGGCGCCTGCACTGCTCACCTCCTGATTATTTTGGATCTCAAAGTTGACACGGCCAAGCAGTGCCATCACCCATGTAGTGTCGCGTTGAGCACAGTCCAAGTCGTTGAGCGCGTCGATGGCTCGCGGACTTTTGCACTCGTGCATGCACGCGATGGCTGCCCCGATAGACTGCAGCAGTCTCGCCAGCTGATCCAGCGCGCTTTTCGACATAGCCGAGTCTACGTGCAACGGGAAAAAAGTGGGAGAAGCGCCGTTGACAGTGGCGCTGGTGGGAGAGTTGGGTGAACGCGTACTGGAAGCGGAGGCACTGCGACTTAACTGGCAGTATGCTATTAGAGACAGCGCGGCCAAGGCGACACCGCGGAACATACCGGATAGAGTTTGCCAAGATTAGATTGCGAACGTGGAAGGGCGGTGGTGGTGGCAGTGGTGGTGGAGGAGGGGTGCTGTGCGGATGTGGAGGACGCCAGAGGAAGGGAAACACTGGGCACGGGATCCGGATGTCTTCGTTTCACCCTGCGTGTCTGTACGTTCAGCGACGAGGCTTCCTCCTAAGCGTGTGAGCGAGGGGCGGAGGAAGGAAGAGGGCACACCTGGTCAGACCGTAATCGATTGCTTCGTCGAATAGGCACCTGAACACCGTTCCCGCCAGCGGGCTCTTGATTCTCTTCCGCACCAGTGTCCTCTTCCCCGTCCAGCTCCGTCAGCGCCTGTTTTCGGCGCACGACTGTGCGGCTACTGACGGTGGACGGCCGCTTGTGCTCCATCGCCAGTGACCGGTGCACGCCCGATGGCTCTGGCTGGGCTTTGCTGGATGTGGGCCGCGTGGCAGCGGCTCGCGAGGACAGCACTGTGGACGTTGTGGCTGCGGTTGTGGCTGTAGCTGAGACAGAGGAAGAGGAGGAGGGGGGCAGAACGCGTTTAGGAATGCCGGTACGCGCGTTGCGAAGACCAGCAACAGTATTGGTGAGGTGGAGCGACGCATTGGCGCCTCGCCGAGTGACTACGCCGACGTCTGTCCGATCCACCAGGTGTTTGGCGGTTGCGCCGTGGGCGTCGGGACGGCGACGACCAGCACGTGAGCCGGCAACGCTGACGCCACGATTCTCCGCATGAGACAGCGGCTTGGTCGTGGCTCGCCTGTTGGCATCTGTATTGTTGAGGATGGTCATTAGAGGCGTTTCATCTCGGGTAGCACTTTCTGTGCGTGTCCGGAGACGTGTGGCAGCAGCGGCGACCATGTGGGCAGGGAGGGGAAAGCTGTATGCGCCAGACTTGATGGCGGTGTAAGCGGTGTCGTAGTTGAAAGCGTCTTTCGCCTCGGGATTGTCGCCTGCGAGAGGGGGAGGAGGCGATGGGTGAGCGCGAAAAGAGAGCCCACAGGAACATACCCAGTTGGCAGAGCTGTTCGAACGCGGACCACATGAACGGATTCAGCTGGAATGCCCGTGTGAGGTAGTCAGCAGCAGGTCGCAAGAGTCCAGTGTATCGGCAGGCCTGTCCAAGCAGGAACATGATGGAAGCGGGTTCGGGTCGAAGCAGGATTGTCTTGTCGGGATCCAGCCTTCCCCAGTCTGGCGCGGTGTGAGCACGCGGGTCGAGGGGTACGGGGAATGGTACCGTCTACGTCCTTTTCAAAGTGGTCGGTCTCGACAAGGTCTCGCAAGGCCTGCGCAGCCTCTGCCCAGCGACCAGACCGACTGGCAGCCACAGCATACAGGTAGATGTTGCCGGCACCAGATGCCCCCTCTAACAGCACCAGCACACGGGAATAGTGGCCGGAATGGTAGCAAGCAAGCGCGAGGAGGTGGGTGGAGAGGGAGGAGGGAGCGTGTGCGCAGAGACGCTCGGCATAGAACACGGCATTGGGCAGCAGCAGCTGGGTGAGGGCGTGTTGAACCAGAGCGGCGAGGCGGTGCGACAGCACGTCATGGGCCGACTGAATGGAATCAACAATGAGCATAGTGGCGAGTGGCGGCGGGCGGCGGCGAGCGGTCAGACACGCGTGCGCGGGTGAAAGCACGGCTGCAGTGTTAACAAGGCCAGGGCGACCGATGTGCGTGTGAGGAGCGTGTGGAAGCTTTATTACACCGCCGCAACGAACATCCGCACATCCTCACACAGAAGGGGGAGGGAGAAGGAGGAGGAGGAGGAGGAAGGAGGAGGAGAAAGAGAAGGGAAGGAGAAGAAGAGAAGTGGAGGTGTAGGTGGTGGTGGAGGCAGAGGTGAAGTGAAGGAGGTGGTGGTAGCAGCGAGATCCTCCTCCTCTCCTCCTCCCCTCCTCCAACCATCTGCATATACCTGCATTTGTCTCTGCCACACCTTCTTTCTCCGCACAACGAGTGGTTGTATGCGGCATCCTTGCTTCCTCGCTGTGGCAGCGTGAACTGCGTCGCTTCCGCCGCATCCTCGGCTCTGCAGCCATGCTCTCTCGCCCGTGCCCACACACCGCCCCCGCCACCGTTGCGCCACCACACACTTCCCGCTGCCCCGCCAATGTCCAGAGTGCGGCTGTGCTTCTGCAGCTGCCAAGCGATCTGCACGTCCACCAGCACCACTGGGATCTGCTTGCCACTGCGCTGCACGCCACCCTGTCCCTCGTGCGTGTGATCATCGTTTCGTCTGCCATAACAGAGCTGGCGCATCGTCCGTCTGCCGCCTGGGACACCATCAACCACCTGCTCTCCAGTCTGTACACCTTCTCGTTCCTCAAAGCGACTGCTGCCAATAACCCCACACTGGACGTGCGTGTGATTTTCGACCACTGGTGCGGCTACGACCTGGGGCAGTGGTCTGACATCGACGTCGTGTTCTGCCACCACGCTGATCTAGGTGCGTCCACGTCTCGCGCCACTGCACCACCACGCATACACATGAAACTGTGCAAAAGATAGGGCACTGGAGTGGCAGACGTGCAGAGATACCCTTCGCCATACGAGCATACACGTTGAGTGTGTCCCTGCCAACGTAGTCGATCACCTGCCTGCACACACATCCACCACTGTGCCCCTGCACGACGCCGCCAAGAAAGCGCTGTATCACCGTGTAGGTCTGGGCGGGACCTTTGACCATTTGCACGCTGGCCACAAGCTGTTGCTGACCATGGCCGCTTGGATCACCCACGATCAACTGTTCTGTGGAGTCACAGGTAGGCTGTGCCATGTGTCACATCCGCACCCACGCCCACCTGCAGATCCAAAGATGCTCACGAAGAAGAAGCATGCCGAGCTGGTGGAGCCTCTGTTGCTGCGATGCCAGCATGTTGCAGAATTTCTCCACGATATTCGACGAGGGCCTACCTACCAGGTAACGCACAAGACGGCGTCGTCGCTTCCCTCTCTCCCTCTCCCTCTCCTTCTCCCGTCCGCCTCTCCTGCTTCCACTGCTTACACGCTTCCTGCAAAGGTGGAGCCGATAGTCGACGCGTTTGGCCCCACCATCACCGATTCTGCATTCGATGCACTGGTGGTGTCTGAGGAAACGGTGGCCGGTGCCAAAGCCATCGACCACGAACGACACATACGCAACATGCAACCGCTGCACACATTCGTTGTCAGCCTAGTGTCCTCGCAGGATCAAACAGCTGCCGAGAGTGCCGAGAAGATGAGTTCCACAGCCATCCGCACGTGGCTAGCACAACAACAGCAGCAACAACAACCGTCGTGAAACATATATACAATGATAATTCTACAGCGTGGTTATCGCGTGTTTTATTCCCGAAACTCGGCAAAACTAGTCACCTCCTTTAGCAGTGCTGCGTCCAGTCCACAGTCTGTGAGGTTGGCACGAAAGGCAATCACCATTTCGTAGATGCAGTTTTTGAGCACTGTTTCGTGTGTTAGTACACACACACGCACACACACGCACACACACGCATTGCAGTTTGAAGCGCACTCACCGTCCACAAGAACAACATTCTTGCGTTGCATCGTCGACGGGGTGTGTCCCAACGTCACGTATTTGGCCTTGTCTCGTCGCCCACGCGCTTCTGTCGCTCGCAGCACAGACACGTATGTCTGGAAGATGCGTGGCAAGTCTTGCTGCACCGATCCATACCGGTCTTCGGAAAACGACTTGGCCGTCAGACGAGCAATCGCTGGGCACGTCAGCAAAGGGTATTGACACACGCAGTGGATGCTCGACAGACGGTCCCCTACCTCGTGCAGCGAACATGACCCGGACATGGTCTGCATACAAGATCTGCTCCTGGTCCAACACCCACAGTTTGAAGACCCAGCTGCATCCGGGGATGCGAGTGCCCAGCCAGGTGCAGTAGTAGTCGGTTGTGTTGCGCATTCGCTCTGCACGGATCTCGTCACGAAGCTTCTCTACTCTCGACTTGACGAGCAGCTGGTGCGCGCCAGATTTCAGCTGTGTTTCCGCCTGCTCCATCAGCCTTCCGGCCTCTTGCTTGGCATGCTCCATGAGCGTTGGCAGTGGCTGAACAGCAAATATGGTGGCTGGCCGGATGATGGTCGTGGTCTCTCCGAACAGCTTGGACTGCATGATGTTTTCTGCTGTGAGCCGGGGAGGTGGCAGCGATGTCGGAGCTGGGGCTGTCGTTGCAACGTCGATGGGGTGGGTTGTGAGGTACAGAGCGGTTTAGCAAAAGGGAGATTTACCTGACGCTGGTGTTGATACTTCTGGCTTCAATAGATCCGCTTCCATGCGTGCTCTGACATCCTCCAGCAAGCGAAGACAAGGGTCGGATATCTGTGTCCAGGCAAACGGTTTTGTCAGCACCTCGGAGTACACTGCACGACGCCACTGCTGGTTGCTTTCGGACAGGTAGAAGAGCTCTATGGTAGCCATCATCTGTGGGGAGGGGGGGTGAGGCGGCGTGTTATGCGCGCGTGGTTCGCTGCGACAAACACACCTGACTGAGTGGCTTTGTGTGATCGCACAGCCCACCCGCAAGACCAGCGAAAGGCTCTGGCATCTCCGCCAGCAGCTGCACTGGCTACAAACAATAAGTTTGTGTGTGGTGTGTGAGGTAGGAGGAAAGGAGGAAAAGGGGGCAGACCTCGATCAGGAATATTTCCGTCAACTCGTACGTCAACTCCCAGCAAAGACAAGCGACGATGCTGTAGATCCCCGACTGCAGGGTGAACCATAGCGAGAACAGGATGGAGAGTGGAGGGGGCACCACGTCTGTCTGCACTCTGGCACACTGTGTTATGGATGGCGATAGTGATGTATGCGCTGCGTACCTAACAAAGAGGGAGAGACATGTGGTGAACAGTGAATGGAGGGTGGGAAGCAGCAGGGGACTAAGCAGCAGCATGAATGCGGGGGTGTAGAAGAGCGAGAATAGCGTGGCGTTGATCAGCATTGTGGGGAGCCGTCGTTTGGTCGCGTCCGCATGCTGTTGCTGTGTGGTGTTGGCGTGGTGGGTGAGGCGTGAGTGTGAGGAGAGGGAAGCGCAACCGTACATTCACAGACGAGAACCTCAGCTGATTCTGCAAACACAGGTGTCGACGCACGCTGTAAACAATGCCCAGGGAGGCACCGTGCAGCAGCACGAGCAGAAAAGAGGTGTTGGGCACCACGGGATACTGACTAACAAGGTCAGTGCGTGGGTCGCTGGTAGCAAGGACGCGTCATACCCTTTGACCAAGAGACCGGTGCTGTCACCCCGCTTGAACGAATGGAGGAACAGCATACAAACTAAGCCAGACATCGCGTGTGCCACCACATTGCACGCGTTTGCAGGCTTTAGCAGCAGCCAAAGGCGATCAGCAATGCCGACCACGGCAGGGCGATTGACTGGCGGATGGTGAGGGAGATGCGTGGGGCGGAACACACCTTGCAAGTCGCAGTTGCGGGTCACGGCGATCAGCATCAGCAGCGTGAAGAGGATGAGGTAGCAGCAGACCAGGTCAGGAGACAGGGGGTTTTGGTAGGGCGGCAGGAAGGTGAACAGCCCCAGCATGTAGAATGCCATGTAAGAGAGAAGGAAGAGTGTGCCGGTGTAGCGGATGGCGCGTTGCTGCCATATGCGCAGACACGCGTCGGCGTAGGTGAAAGCCATGGCCGCGCACTGAACCGCGAAAGGAAGGCAGCCACACCCGAAACAGGCACAGACACGGAAGCAGACACAGACACAGACACAAGGCAGAGCAGTACAGGATAAGGCACAGACGCGTGTGTCAGTACAAATGGTGTTGCTATTTCATTGCCAACAATGCTATTATTATTTATCGCCTGCGTCGTTGTCGTTTCACCACCAGCGGCACTGTCCACATCCACCACAATCACAGTCACAGTCTCACACCGCGCGTCGTGGTGTCTCCCAAAAAGCAGCGCGCGTCTCTCCACGCCTGCACACACGCCGCGGCTGGATCCGATCCACGCCCACACACACGCACACGGCCATGTTCTCTTCCACCGCCGAAAGCAGCACCGCCACCGCCACTACCGCCACCACCGCCACACACCTCCCACCGCTCGCCATCACCGCCGCGCTAGAACACGCCCGCCAACGCGCCTCCTTCGTGGTTGCGCCTGTACTTGCGCGTCTTGTTCCTCGTGTCCATGCCGTGGAATCTACCCTTGCTTGCAACCGGCTTGCTAACGTGCTGCACGCCCTTGGTTTCTCACGCGTCCACATCTTCCTTGCTGCCCTTGCCAGTGTGGCTGCCGTGCTGCACCGTGCCCACCAGCGCTCGCCCGACCTGCTGCTTGCGCTGGTGGCGTTGCCCGTGCCGTGGATACGCACCGTGCTGGCGTTGGACGACTACACCGCTGTCTCCACCCAGCACTGGTCGGCATACTGGACGCTGGTGGTGCTGGGCTGTATCACACGGCGACAAGTGGCTTCGCGCTACGTGTGGGCCCTAGTGTTGGCTGCGTGGTGGGCTCAGGAGGTGGGAAATGCGACGTGGGTGGTGCGTGCCACGCTTCGACCGTGGGTGCGTGTACTGCGATGGCTGATCGCATCCTCAGTCACCTCCCCCCACGCCACCACCACCACCACCACCCGCACCGCCACCTGGCCATCTGCAACACCCCCTGTGGTGACAGAAACACAGGTGTGGGAGGACATGGTACGGCCGTCCTCCTCCTCCTCCTCCTGAGGACATCCGCCTATGTAGAAAGATGGAGGGGTGGGGTGCTACAACGCACGCCGTGTTCAAATAAACATGTACAACCATTGGCTGCCTACGATGTCCATCGGTTATTGCAGGCGCTGTTGGCACACACGTAATTCAGCGTCATCTTCGTGTCTGCCCGTTGGCTCTGGTTCTGGAAGTACACCACTTCGTTGTGTCCGCATCGAGGACACGCGCTTAACATCCGTGGCTGTTTCGTTCATCACGCATAGACAGATGTGAACAGATGTAGACATACACAGACACACGCATATAGGCACACACATCAGTAAACACCTTCCCCTTCCCTCACGCACACGTCACCCACCAACGAAGGGTCACTGCTAAGATCTGCTACCGCCAGATTATCTTCTCTAAACGCATCATTTGGCACCGCATACACGGTGGTGGAGCACCCACGTGAGATTGGTGCGGAGGTCGCGTCGATACACAATCGAGGACAGCGCTTTCTCTTTGTACGGGCAGTTGCGGCAAGCGTAGTTGAGCGTGCGCAAGGTGCGGTCCTCCTGCGGATACAACATGTTGCTGCTACACGCGTGTCAGCAAACGGCTGGTGGTGGTGGTGGTGGTGGCGAGTGTTACGGCCTACCAGTCAGCGCAGTACCGGAAGCTGGCCATGTGTTAAGCGCGAGAAGACAACCACCGCCACACCCGCCAGCCGCTGTCCCGCCATACCGCTGCTGTCGCCACGCCTGGACACACCTGCAGACCCCATCCCGCAGGAAATAGACAAACAATAACAACAGACAAACAAATGTATTACGCACTACTGCTCTGTGGCAGCGGTCTCGGAATCCTCTGGGGCCGATTGCTTCTTGTCATCAGCCTGCTGCCGCGACACCTGGATCTGCTCCTGCGCCTGCTCCTTGGCCTGAAGCGCTTGTTCCTTAGCCTGGATGAAGATCTCAGTGGCCTTTTGTCCAGGCGCTGTACACAGCATGAGTATATGCAGTACATGCAGCACATGCACCCCCCGGGACCGCACATACTGGTCTGGAGTGCGGTGTTGGCAGCTGCCTGCACCTGGGCTGCGGCGCCATACACCTTGTCCTTGATGTGGTATGTGGCATCGATGGCACCGGCGCGTTCAGTAATCGTTTGTCTCAGCTGGTACTTCTCGTCCAGGTTAGAGACTACACACAGCCACAACCGTACCCGCAGGAATGGATGAGTCACCACATACACACACACACCCCTCTCCCTCCCTTTCACCCTTGCCCAGCATACATTGTGTCAGCGCCTGCTGGTAGTAGGTCTGCATGCGGTTGGTGACGCCGTACTTAGCATCGAACTCGCGTGCACGCTCCAGAATGGTGTCCGTCAGGATGAAGCCGGCAGACAGGATCTCAGTGAGGATCGATGTCTTTGGCTTGCCCTCCTGCGTGTCGTCTTCGGCACCGTGGCCGTCCTTGGCGGCATCATCGTCGGCGGATGGGCCGTAGTTTTCGTCGAAGTAGTAACGCACGGTGATCTGCTGGTCGGCAATGACGGCGTGGGACAGCATGGTGGCGGTCTTGGCGGCAGAATCTACGCGCGAAGGATCGAAGGTGCTACAGGTGGTGGGCAGCGGCGGGGATGTACCTTTTTCGAACTTGATCAGTGCTTCCTGCTGACCATCAGTTGCGGTGCGCAGCTCGAATGCTTGTATGCGGCCGCAGAACAGAAAGAACTCGCGGACCTTGTCTTCGGTCGCGATGGTGGAAATGCCAGAGACATGGACCAGCTTGGGCGACGGCTCGTTGGGGATCTACAATCGCGGAGTGAGCGAGGACGACGCGGGGGCGGAAACGGACTGAAATGGATTTCCAGGCAGTCATGGCGAAGTGTGTGTGCGTGTGCGCGTAGTGGCGAGGGAGAAAAAGCGGCGAGAAGTGATGTAACCGGCGATCGCCAGGTTTGTGACTTTAAAACGCGCATGTGACAGCCGGACACGTTGTGCAGGGGCACCGCCGCCACAAGCACACATGCACCGCAACGCAACGCAAACCACTTTGTTAGATATGTGGAAGCGCAGAACGACACACCGGACACTCCAGCTTGACCCGCATCCACTATCCCGACCCGTGTGTGAGTGGCTGTCGCAGTGCATCGCCCCCGGAGCACACGTGGTCTGCAGTGGTCGACAGCATGGCCGCCATCGCATGATCGCATGTCCCCTCCCTCCCCCCCCCTCACCACTCACCTGTTCTAGGCATGCTGTGTGGAAAAGGTGGTGGCATGGCGTGACCATGTATTGTCCACGCGACAGCACTAGTCCGCCCGCACTTGCCACCTTCACCTCCGTCATGCAGATCGCGCAGTCGTGCGCTTCGGAATGGTCCGGCGATTCGAGGTCCGGCTCTGGGATCACCGGGTGGTAGTTGTACACCGGCGGCAAGAACTAGATGTGCCGTGGCGAGGGTGAGTACAGTTGTGTGCATGTTCTGCATCAGCAGCTGTCACAGCAGACATACCCGTTCTGGGACAAGAAAGCGTGGCCCAAACAGATCTTGTGCAAACAGAAACAGCATCTGCGCTGCCACATAGCCGACAAGCACATAGATCCAGATGTCGGTCTGGGTCCGACCAAACACATTCTCCGGGCACGCGTAGTAGTCTGTAGACGCGTCAGCAGGTGTAGTCTAAGCAGAGCGGCTGTGTACAAAGCGGTATGGTCAGACGCGTCAGCGACACACCCAATACGAACTTTCTGCTCCCCCACGTGTGAGACACCGTGCTGCATGCTGCCGCCACCACCACCATGCCCGCGCGCTTACCTTTCCAGTGCTCGATGAGAGCCGCGTATAGCATTTCGCCATATCTGCGGGACCCAGAAAGAATAGATGACGAATATCCCCACGTGGAGGAGCAAGGATTGCGCCACCACAGACACCAGACCAATACTCCAGTGCAGCACATAGAATATCAGCACTGGCACATCTGCGTCGTCGTCATCAGCAGGCTATTCGCTCCTGCTTCAGCCGCTTACATAGCAGATAGAAGGCAGAGGGCGGATCCGCATTGCGGTCGGTGCTGGGACGCTCGGCTTGCTGGCTCACCCAAATGCTGCGCATAAACTGTGTCTCGAAAATGGACACGTGGATGGACATGAAGAACGCTGACGACACAAACACCAGGAAGAGTTGCCCTGTTGACACGAGACAGACACGCGAGCAGCCGGATCAGGAGTGCGCATGACAGCAGAACAGCCTACCGTAGACCAAGCTTGCAGATATCAGCAGAATCACCAAGTAGCTGTCCACAAGGTATTGCAGCGCAAACGACGTGTATGCGATTTTGGACATACTCTGTGGGGTTGTGAGTTGGCAGTCAACAGTTGGCAGGAGGAGAAGGAGAAGGAGAAAGAGGAGGAGAAGGATGAGTTACCGTGGCTGTGCTTGCAGCCTTCATCTGCTGCGTCAACAGAAGCAACTGAATAATCGCTAGCTGGTGGGAGGGCGAGTCAGACAACACCCGTCACCCACAACCACACGTACCACTACAGCAGCGATTGCTGCATGATGCACCTTTCGCACAAACAGATCAAACTTGGTGCCACGCACATCCTCCGCCTCCATCACTAGGCCACAATCGGGCGAATACATTGTGTAGGTCACTCGCTGCTCTGGTGCCGGGCTCAGCCACGGGATGCCAGTGGGAGTTTCCAGTTCTGTGGAGGCAGGATCAATGCTGCGTGCGCGCACCACTAGCACGCACCTCGCTCGTACTCCAGCACATCGCTCATATTATACTGCGACGGTATAGGCGTCAGCTGGATGTACATCTGGAAAGTGCAGTTGGCCACGCCCTCTACCGCGTCGTCTTCCCATCTCAGCCACACACGCTTTCGAGAAAAGAGTGTGCCTACCTGTTGCAGAAGCAGCGTCGTCGTTGTGCTGCTGCAGATTCCGTATTCGTTCGTCGTATTTGTCCAGCAGCAGTTTTTGCACGGATTTGTATGTTGCATTGTTAGTGGCTAGCTGCGCAACATCGGCTAGCGTGGTGCCATTACTGGAGGGTGGAGCGCATTCACAGGCGTATGCGATGAGTGTTGAGACACGAAACTCTGCCAACACACAACGTGACATTACTTGGATGTGGATCCTTGCAGGGTCACCGTGCCATTATCTACATCGTGCCAGCCCTCCAGTTGTATTGTAAGTCCGTTGTCCGACTGGGACGTATCCGTCAATCTGACCACGCCCTAGTAACACGCATGTTCATTCCAGCCACGCACGCTGTGGGAAAGAGGACGGAGGGACACACACCTCCACGAACATGAGATTGGTATCGCTGGTTGGTTCAGAGCCAAGTGATAGTGTGAAGCGATCAGGATGCATGACATCAATAGGTCCGGGAAGTGGCGCAGTGGTGTTTCGTGGTGGCAGGCTTTGCGTCAGATTCTGAAACTGCCACTTCCCTTGAACACGGCGTGAGCAGGGGGCAGAAGGGAAGGAGAGGAAGGGAGGGAGGGAGGGGGGAAGAGGAAGAGATGAAGAATACAACCGCCTACAGCCTCATCCACCATACCTCGTGTGATAGATGACACATTGTGGAAGTAGCGACCGCGGTGTGCAACGCCTCCTCGACCAAACACAGCGTCAACTCGATGCTGAATCACGGTGGGTACAAGCTGTGTGAAGGCGACACGGTATCGGAAACAGGATGAGCAGAAGCAGAGGGGGATGCGCAGGCGAGGGACCGTGTGTACCAGTGTACGGTTGACGATCCAAGTGGTGTTGGCCAGCTGAGCACGCTGCTGGCTGAGCCGTGCTGCTTCCTCGCGTTTCAGATCATCAGCAAGATAGTCTTGGCGGACGGACAGCAGAAGAAAGAGAACAAAGGCGATGCAAAGGTAGACGGCGATGCGATTCGGCATGCGGATGGAAATGGGACTGGCGAGCAGTAGCGGTGACAATCCAGCGGCAGTCAGGCGGCACTTGCACGGCAACACACATCCAGCCGCAGCCGACAATGACAATGGCGCCAGACGCTCCGTTGAAACGAACCCCTATTCTCTACTGCAAAGGTGTGGTGTACAGCGTGGGACTGGTGCCGATTGCCAGCCGTTGATTGCTGGTTGCTGGTTGCTGGTTGCTGACTGCTGACTGCTGACTACTAACTGCGCTGGTAGAATGTACGATGCCGCCTGAGGTGGGTGAGGCGGTGGTGGGAGCACGCGATGGTGAACACGCGAGCGGATGTTGTAGTATTGCGAGTTCGGTGCTACACTGGAGACGTGCAAAAAATGGCTGCTTGAGCACCACGAATCAGTGTACCAGCAGATCTACGCCAACGGTGGGTGGCAAGCGCACCGCTCACAAGCCTGTCTGTCTATCTGTGTTGTCACTGACACTGTATGCAGTGTCAGATGCGCTGGCCAAGCTGAATTTGGAGGGAACCCCGGAGGAAACGGCAGACACCAAGAAACTCAAGGGTGTGTGTCGTGGACGCAGGCGGCAACGCGTCTAACAGTTGGTTTAGGAAAGGGCGGGAAGAAGAAGGCGGAAGTGCGGTTCCAGGTAGCGACAGATGGGCTGGGGATGGTGCAATGGCGGGCTCCCTCGTGTTAACACATGCGCTATGCGTGTGATGGGCAGCAAAGCGAAACGATTGTGATCAAACGGCAAGAGCGCAACAAGCGCAAACATATCACCGTTGTGTGCCATCTGCAGAACCATGGTAACGGCATTGTAGAGCTGCTGCCGCGTGTGCAGCACATGATGCTGCGTCAAGACAACGGCACTAACAGTGCATAGACGTGGATCTGAAGAAGGCAGCCAAACTGTTTGCCAACAAGTTCGCGTGCGGATCCTCGGTGGTAAAGAACCCGCAAGGCGTGGACGAGATTGTGGTGCAAGGCGATATCTCTGACGAACTCCTCGACCTGATCCCCGAAACGTGGAGCCATGTAATGTCCACCTGTGCGGGTGTGGTGTGCGTGTGGGAGCATCCGTATTGACGCGACTCTTGCACGGGTCACCTCCACAGATCACAGACGACCACATCGAACTCGTAGAAGATGTGAAGAAGAAATAGCTGTGTGCAATGGATTGCATCCTTTGTGTTGTTCACTCCTTTCTACTGCCATCACTCCTAAACTTCTGCAAGCGAGTGGTGTCAAAAGGAGGGAGGCACCGCGGCATCTGTGTCCAACTGCCACGCCCACAGTTTGGAACGGAAAACGGAGAAGATAGAACAGCGCCTCGGTGTTTGCCACGTGAGCCATCCTCACACTCCACACGCCCTCCACCCTCCGCTCTCCGCCCTTTTCACGACATGCTTCGTCCCGTTCGCCTCCCATGGTGCTTCTTTCTGGTGTTTCTGGGTGCGGTCGCTGTTCGAGCCGCGCCGCAGAAAATGGGGCTAGCAGAAGTTGGCGAGATTATCGTTCAGAACGTGGCGAGCGGGATCACGGGCGGTGTTGTTGCGTCTGTCACTGCGGCACCGGCCAACGCGCAGATCAGTCTGATGGGCCTGAAAGCCGACGCGATGAAACTGGAAACAGACACGTACAAAGCAAAGCTGAAGGAATTACTGGCTGGTCAGCGAGAAGCCCGGGAGAAGGCCGCGCAAGAACGAAAGGCAGCTGCGGAGCAGGACGTGGCGCGAAGGAACGGAGAACGCCCTCCTGAACCCGCGCAGCCACCTGAACAGCATAATGACGCAGCGGGGAGACAGCTTGCTACGTGGGCTGCGTAGTAAGTGGCGACGCACTGCGACAGCACATAGATAGAAGACGGGAGGCAGGGAATGTGCACGCATGGATGTCGGTGGATGATAGCATGCGATGTATAGTCTATTCACTCTATAGACCTGGTTTTGAAAGCGCCAGCCCAGCAGTTACATACGGCCCTTTTTGTCCACTCTGCCTCCTTGCGTTGCCATGGTTGCCTTGCGTTTCACCGAGCTCACAAGCTGCTGAAGCGAGTCCTGTGCTTTTCCGGGCACTTTCTCGGACAAGGACACTGCTGCGGTAACGTGTGGCGCGTCTGTTGTCACTTCCGTTTCCATCCGATTTCGGCGTTCCTCCAGCAGCTTCTCCATGCCAGATGTGCGCTGGAAGTGGGGATGTGTGGGATCGATGGCAAACTGCCAGCTGTCGTGCAAGGCGCTAAACCGATCGTCGGCCACATCCATCTTGAAGTCGGGCTGAACGCCGGCAGCAGGCAGCCCTGTGTCTTTGGAGCGCTGGCGCTTCTTCTTTTTGCCGTTCTTGCTGAGTTTCTCTTGTTTCAGCACGTCGTGCAGACTGAAGTGTTTGTGTCCATCCGCGTCAGCGTCTGCCACCAGCAGCTCCAGCTCTGCACGTTCCCGAGACTGAGCAGCCTCTTCTTCCGGGCTCAATTGCTTCTTCTTCTTATTCTTCTTACTTGTCCTCTCCTTCCTGGTTGCCTTTTCTTTCTTGGCAGGCACAGGTACAGACGTGTCGTCGTCGTCACTGTCCTTCATGTCGTTCATCAGCTCGGTGTAGAAGAAAGGATCTTCGCCATCAACAGCGTCGTCAGAGAAGGCTGCCTTCTCTTCCCCATCAGCGTCCACCGCATCCACCGCATCAGCCATGTCAACCGTGCCTTTCTTCTTGTCACGACGCTTCTCTCGCTGCTTCCGCAAGTACTTGTCTAGGGTGGACTCCTTTTCAAGCTGGGCCTGTTTGGCTTTGCCGTCCAGCAGACGTGCAGCCTTCTCGCTCAGGCCAGGAGCAAAGGTGATTTCCATGTCGCCCTCGACACCGTCGTGGTCTTCGGGGGCGTCGTTGGCGAGGAGCAGGGTGCGGTACTTCTCACGCATGGCGCGTTCGTTGTCGGCGCCGTTGTCGCTGTCGTCGCCACTAGTGGCACTGGCGAGGTACGCCTCAAAGTCCATTTGCCGAAGATCGTCTTTGAGAAACTGTTTGCGGGTAACGACGGCACGATCGGGATCGTCTTCGTCCCAGGTGAGCTTGAGGTTGGAGTGTTGCAGGACATTGGTGGAGAATCCGCGGGGACGGTAGGATTCGGGGATGCGTGTGGCCGCGTCCTTGACGTCGGTGTCGGAGAAGGAGACGGTGTCGGGAATGAAGCGCAGGTCGAACAGGTTGGCGCTTGTTTCGAACTCTGCGCCATCACACTGCTCGTAGATGGTCTTGGCGGTAGAGACGGTGTCACACACAATGACGGCGTAGTAGTAACGAAGCCGTTCCAGCTGGTACTTGCGCAGTGCGTTTGTGTCGAGTTCGTCGGCATTTTCAGTCTTCATGAGTTTGTCGTCGGTGTCGTCGTCGGTGTCGTTGTCGGTGGGGGAGCGGAAGAGATCAATAGGAGGACCCATGGTTTGTTCGGTGGCCATGCGTTCACGACCAAACTCGGAGGGATAGATGGTGACGGACAGGAGGGTACCACCAGCGGGTTTAAACGCTGCCAATGCCGCATAGATGTCTACAGCCTAGGGATGGGTGAGGGGGGGTGAGGGAAGGAAAGAAGAACACACCTTGATGTTGTCCCAATCGAGATTGACAGCGGCAAGCCGATATGTCTCGTCACCGAACTCTACATCTGTGCCATCGTCGGACAGATGCTCGACAGACGCATCGGACGCGTTAGCCACGTTCTTTTCGTCGTCGTTGTCGTCGTCGTCGTCGTCGTCGTCAGACTCGGAGGAGGAGGAGGCAACACCCTCGCCCCGCATGGGATCAAAGCCTTGGGCAACAGCATCCTCGTCCAAGCGATAGAAACGTCTGAGGTCGTCTGCAGGAGCGTTGGCACCTTCGACCTTTCTGCCGTATCTGTCGATCTTCGCTAGAAGGGGAGGAGTGTGAGGCGGAGGGAGGAGGGGGAGCAAAGGAAAGTGGTACGCTTTGAGGAGAACTCTTTGCTGTGCAGCATGGGGGCAAAGCGAGCATCGATGGTGAGCTTTGTGGTGTCGGTCTTGGGGGGTCTGAATCGAGGATCATTGTGTATTTTTGAGAAACGGGGGTCGGTGCTGATGGGGGTGGTTGCGGCGGTGAGGCGGTGGCGGCGGCAGACGGACGCACCATCGTGTTGTTTCCAAGGGAGCCTGCCGACATGACCACCGCGACCGTCCATGCCACCACCAACGACGGAAACACCAACAGAGAAAGGAAGAGCAGAAAGAGAAGACATGGAGACATGGCCGTTGTTGTTGCTATTGTTGTTGCTATTGTGGTGTTATTTATCATAATGATCGATTGATGCATCCAACACCGCCACGCCCACATCCACACCACCGCCACTGCGCCTGTTCTTTTTGTGCCACACACACGCGCACTCCGCCACACACACACGCCACCCGTGCACACGCCATGCCTAAATCCACGCGTCCACCAAAATCCACCGCCGCCCCCGCCCTAGCTACGACCCCGCACAAAAGGCATATGCCCCCTACGGCAGGGAATGGATCAAAGAACGCATTCATGGCCATCTGGCAAAACAGGTCCAGCGACGCTAACACACACACACACCCGCCTGGTAAAAACAAAATAAACCATCAACCACTGTGTTGTTGCCATCACACACACACACACACGCTACACCGACACAAACAACGACATCATTCCCCGCAAGTACCCGCTGATCTCCTCCATCCCCAGCTTGCTCTCGCCAAACAGTCGGTCCACAAACGTGATCCCCACCTCCCCCACGCGATACCCGTTCGCGCGTGCTCGCACCATGATCTCCATCTGGAATACATAGCCCTTCGACTGTGTTTGCCTCATCAGGGTTGCCAGCACCTCGCGTCGGTACAGCCGGAACGACCCCGTCAGGTCCGATACATGCGGACGCAGGAGTGTGGCTGCAAGGAAGTTCGCCACTCGGCTACTCCATGAGTCTTCTCTTCCATCACACCGCTCACCTTGTGAGTTTGCGACGCAGATCCCAGCCATGCACTGCGCCTCCATCTCGGTACCGCGTGCCCGTCACTACGTCCAGATCCTCTGCCTGCTGCTTACTACCACCGCCTCCTCCTCCAGCTTGCATTCCCCACGCCCGCTTACGCAATAAACAACGGAATAAACTTGGGCTGTCCATGGTGCGCGTTAGCACCCGCTCCTCCCCCTCTCCCTTCCCCTCCCCCTTCCTCACCCTTACATGGTGCGAGAAATCTGCGTCCATGATGATCACGAAGTCTCCACGCGCATGCTGCAGACCATGCACATACGCCGTTCCTACCCTCGTTCACACACATTCACCCGCTTACCACCACACCTCCTACCTAGTCCCAGCTTGCCTGCCCGTGGACGCAGCACAATCCGCTCTTTGCCGTACAGCATCTGCAACTGCTGAGCCACTGCCTGTGTCCCATCCGGACTATTGTCGTCAATCACAATGATCTCATACTCTATCTTGCTGATCCATCCCCACCACCATCACACACACACACACACGGTGTGCAAAACGCCTACTGCTGCGTAAACGACTGCACTAGCAGCCACACGATCACCGGTAGATTGTCCCGCTCGTTGTAGGTTGGCAACAGCACTGTATACATATCCCCCATGATCTGTGTATGCGCCTGTCTTCCTCGCGCGTCAGTCGTCCCCGTCCCCGCCTCCGCCTCCGTCCCCGCCTCTCACCTGGGTCGCGTGCGCAGGTGTGTTTTTGGCTTGAGAAAACTGGTGCCACGGTGCCTGTTGCTGCTGCTGCTGCTACTGCTACTGCTACTGCTGCTAACATCAACGCTGGCCATGGCCTGGCGCTGTTCTGGTCCCTTTTCCAAACACTCGTGTGTGCTAAAGCAGCGGTGGTGGGCCACAGGATCAAGCAACCAAGAGCTTGTCAACAACCTGAAACGTAGGTGCGGCACACAAGGCGCTGCACTCACCGTGGGATCCCCGTCCACCGCAGAGGCTGCTATCCTCACAAGCCCCAGAGTCGTTGAGGCCATGCTGGCAGTGGATCGTGGACACTTCGTGGCAACCCGCCCTTATGTGGACGCGCCACAGAGCATCGGTTTCCAGGCCACCATCTCTGCCCCGTACGCTGTGTCGCTGAGGCAACCCGGTGATAACCTGTGGGCATAGTCACATGCATGGCCATGCACTGTCGGTTTTGGAACCATTTCTGCAGCCTGGAATGAAGGGTAATGCGTCTGCCTTCAGCAATCGGCTCACACACACGGCGGTATCGAACGGGTGTCCCACTAGTGCTAGACGTGGGCAGTGGCTCTGGCTACTTGACAGCTTGTATGGCCCACTTGGTACACATCACTGCCACGCGCTACACGCTCGAACACACGCTCCTTGTCGGCACTGACGACCGCTGGACGGGTGTAGGTGGGCGAGCATGGTCGTGTGGTAGGAATAGACCATGTTGCTCAGCTGGTGGAGCGTTCGCGAGCGAACATAGCGCGTGCACACCCAGAATATCTATCTGAGCAGCGTGTCGCCCTGGTGGTCGGTGATGGACGCCAGGGCGTAGCAGAGGAAGCGCCGTTCGATTGCATGTAAGCACTCCACCTGACTCAGCGCTAGCCATCCTGACCCTGGGAACAGCCACGTAGGCGCAGCCGCACCTATGCTATTTCCTGCCCTCGCAATACAGCTCAAGGCTCCTGGGCGGTATGCCACAACGTCTGCCTACGCGTGCACAGCTCACATAGCCACTAGCATGTTCATTCCCATGGGTGAATGCCCACAGGCTGTCTACCAGTGCGACAAAGACGCCAACGGGACTGTAAAAAGCCAAATGCTGTTTGGCGTCAATGTAGGCGCTCGTTGTATGCACGCGATAGCTGACAGGATGGAACAAGTATGTGCCACTCACAGACTTAGCGAGCCAGATCACATGCTAGCTCCGTGAGCAATGCAGATCCTCTGTTGCATATGTATATAGGCAATACTGTGTCTCCGCAGTTTGTATTGTGTAAACTATGTTGGCAGTGTTAGCATAAACACAGCTCTGCTAATACCAATGGTGTGCAGGTGTTGGTGTGGATGGATGGATCGCACGAAGTAGCAGCACCATCACCAACATACACAGAAGTGGATAAACAACAACAGTGCTCTATTCTTCTATACGTGCACATGCACAGCAATCACCACATCCACACACCCAACGAAGACATAGGGTCAACTACCAATCGACCACATTCTTTTAGTTCCCCCACTTTCTTTTCAACCCTCTACTTCTCTGTTCTGCGATGTCGACATCGCGCCACATCTTCTTCATCACCCCGCTGAGTGCTGCATACTTCTTCACCGGAGCATCCTTGTCCAGTGTGTTCACATACCCGATCCATCCACATATCACACTTATATAGTTGCGCAGCATTCTCACTGTACCAGCTGTATTTGCCTTCTTCTCTTCCGATAATGTGGCCGATGCATTCGGATGCATGATGCGTTGATGCGACGCCTCCAGCTTCGGCACTAGGAGCCGCGTGACAAAGTCGCCTGTACTGGAGTAGTGATACTTCTCGAACGGCACATCTGGATACACACTCTTACAAATGGCTATATCGTCGTCGTCGAGAGCAGCCAAGAACTGGTCCCAGCCACTGCCGTCAGTGCCGTGGATGTGTTCCACCAGTGCCACCGCGTCTGGCAGCAGGAAGTACTTCATTCTGTGCACCAACGTCACCACATGTAACAAGTCACGCGATGTAAGCTGTATACTGCTAAGTAATGCCATGGTCAGCCGGAAGTCGGAGGGAATGGCTGTGATGGCTATGTTGGTGGTGGTGGTGATGGCTGCTGCAGCAGGTGCTGCATTGCCCTGAGGCTGCTCTTCACCCGCCATAGCAGCAACATATACCTCGACAGAAGGAATAGTGTTCAGCGACGACGCTTCCCACGACTTCTCCCCCTTCTTCACCATGACACCGATAAGCAGCCGCAATGTAGGAGCATCATCGGCAGTTATTGTTTGACCATGAAGCATCTTGACACCCATTCGAACCATGTTGCTGGGCGAAGGGTAGGGAAGGATATTACTACCCAATAACAATACAAAGACTTTGAAATAGAGGCGGCCACGTGGATTGACAGAAACGAAGTGGGTGTACGGATAGCTGGGCTGGTAGAACCGTAACCTTTCGGAAGGCGGGATGTGCGGCTCGCCATCGGTAGATGGAAAGTGGTGGCGTCCCTGTGTCAGTTCGTATTGATAATACTGACGATGTGCGTTCGCAGTATAACACACTACACTCTCCCACACGTAGAATGGCAGTTTCAGGTAAGCAAGCACGGTGGTGGAGATGCGCATCTGCTTGTTGTGCGCTTCGTGGATGGCACTCGTAAGGTCACCATCGAAGGCAGGGTCGATGGCAAGACGTGCGAGGTGTTTGAGATTGTCCATGGCTATGCCCCAATTGTATGTCTCATCGCTGTTGGACAGGTCGGCTATAATGGTTGGGTGCCACACCAGGGACCCTTCCTTGTCGGAGAGGGAGATGCCCCCCAGTGTGACACCAGCAGGCAGTTCGCTCTCCAGGATGCGCTTGATGGCAGTGTTCAGACCGGTTCTGTCTAGGCTGTATAGCAAGAGGGCGCATATCTGTGCCACACCGTCTATGGACAGAGGGATGGTGTGGTGAACATTGCGGTGGTGGTGGTGGTAGTGGTGGTGGTGGTGGTACGCTGGTGTTGTGGCTGCTATGTGTATGTTGTGTTCGTTGTGTGTTTGTGTGTTATGCATGGCTGTGGCAAGCATCGCCAGCTGCAGCAACACAAGCGTCAACAGCAGACGCATGGCAGCAGCAGATAGGGAAGAAAACAAGCAATTCCGCACTCCACCACCCTTTTTGGAGCAGCAGCGTGTGTTGTGGTGATGTGCTTGTCTCTCTCGCCACACTACGCCACGCCACACACCCTACTGCAGCAGGATGGCACACAGTGAGGGCATGCACACACACCGGCTGAACAGAGACACGCTGTACTTGCTGCATAGAGAGCCGCTTGCACCAGCCAGCAGGTGCAGACCACCGTGTGTGTACCCGGGCTTCCGCATGGCTGCGTCTCCACCACACCAGCTCCCACACCAGCTCCCACACCAGCTCCCACCCGTTGAAATGCAAGGCGTGAGCAGCCAGCCAGACCAGTGCGCTATGCAAGAGCTGCCACTGTGCAAGCAAACGCAGCCTGTTTCACCCCACATCCAATACACGCCTACACAGGCATTTACACGCGTTGACACATGTATGCGTGTATTGAGTCAACACAGCTCTGCCAACACTGAGCCCTCCCTTCGTCTCTGCTCACTTCTGACCACTTGCCTGCTTCCCAGCCGGCATCTACGCACAGTGTGAGCACACAATGGCATACCACGAAAGGAGGGCAAGGACTAAACATACGCTATCACCGGGCTTGCCGTTCTCCCAGCGGGCGAACTTCAAGCCCTGTTCATTGCGACGGTGTGCCACGGCCCGCAAGTCTTCCTTCAGCGCTTCACGCACCGCTCGTGCACATATTTGGCTATACTGCAGATAGCTGTGAAGTTTGAGCGACAGGCGGTGGTCTGCGCTGCGGGTGGAGCGGGCGGATGAGCGTACGTGATTTTTGCGTTTCTCCAGGCGAACGCCATTGTCGGTGATGAAAAGTGCAAAAGGCTGCGTGAATCCACAGCGTGCGCATGCACGCCTGCCTCGCCAGCTATGCCCCACCGCACCACACCCGCACCTACAGCAACACAATGGCGCCTTTGGAACGTGTCGTGGGGTTGATATTGCAACACTTTCGCCACAAAGATTAACCAAAACGGCTTGCTGCCTGCGCGATGCCGCGGCTTCCCCGCCATCGCAGCCCCATGCCATGCCACCTTGTGTATGTGCACACACTCCACAACAGCAGCAATTGTGAGCAAAGGCACAAGTGTGTCTGCAGCTGGCTGGAGCGAGCGCGGCAGCTTCCAAAAGACGGCGCTTGCCCAAACACGCAGCTGTGTTTGCCAGTTTGTCTTGCAACTGGCACGCATCAGCCCGACCCAGCTTGGCTTGAGGATGCGCACGCTGTCGCGTCTGTTGTCGCAGCACTCTTCCCTACGTGCACCTGCGAGATGGTGCGGTTTACTGTTAGTATGTCTTTGCGCAGAAGTGTCTCGCTGCTGGCGGTGCTGTTTGTGATTATTACTGCGTTGAATGCGCTCCCGATCCCTGACGACGAGATGGCGTATGCCGACAGCTCGCTGACAGAATCTACACCCGAGGAGACGGCACCTGTCGATCTAGGCTCGTCTTCGTACGAGGATGCAGAGCCTGCTCTACCAAAGGAGAAGAAAGACAAGGGCGACTCGAAGGACAAAGGGAAGGGCGATAGTAAGAAGGATAAGGAGAAGGATAAGGAAGCGAAGGAGAAGGAGAAGGAGAAGAAGAAGAAGGAGAAGAAGAAGAAAGAGGCAGAGAAGAAGAAGAAGGAAAAGAAGAAGAAGGAACAAGACAAGAAGAAGGCACAGAAGAAGGTAGCTGACGTGAAGAAGAAGGCACAGAAGAAGGTAGCTGACGTGAAGAAGAAGGCACAGAAGAAGACAGCTGACATAAAGAAGAAGGCACAGGGTAAGAGTAAGAACAAGAACAAGAAGAAGAACGAGCCAAATGAGAAGAAGGAGCCAAAGGTGAAGAAGGTGAAGGAAGGGGGAGGAGAAGATGAAGTCGTGGCGAAAGTAGCAGACGAAGCCGTGATGGAGGGAGGAGATGAAGTTGAGGAAGAAGATACGACAGCATATGTGGCGTAGGGGGAGCAGCCTTCGTGTGGACATTGTGGCCCTCGTGTGGACGCTGTGGCAACAACAGCCAGCCTGTTGTCGATTGTATGTAGTGCTCAGTAAAGAGCAGGGCTCTTTTGTTCATTGTCTGCTGTTGTTGTTGCTGCTGTTGCTGCTGTTGCTGTATGGTGCATGGTGCCTTTCCAGGCCCTGCCAACCGCCTGCGTCCAACCGCCTGCATCCAACCACCACCACAGATGCCCCGTCCGCCCGTCTGCAGGCGCATGACGCTTGCTTCCACGCCACGACATGCCGTGCGTGGTGATCTCCGCCATCGAAGCTGGCGTGCTTAGAGTGGTTTTTTGGTGCCAACCACCGCAGTCCGGATTGTTGCTCAGCCTGCGCTTGCTCGGTGTGCACTCCCCACTCCCTCCACGCCTCTCCAGCGAAGACCACGCTCGTGTCCACATCTTTGTCCATGGGCGCAGACGATGACCTCGACATGATCCCCGATGCGCTCGATCCCATGTCCCCGACCTTAGAAAAGCTGCCTGATCACACCGAGGAGACGAGAGACATAATAGTCATGTCTGAAACATCGCGTGCCCATAGTCGCTCGAGATCCCGCTCGCCACGCCACACTTCACGCCGCTCGCACTCGCCACAACAGCGCTATCACGACCAATCTCCACCACGCGAACAGCGTGTGTCTCCCTCTGTTTATACAAGCACCAGTGTCTCTGCGACTGCTGCGCCTGCTGCCACCACCACCGCTGCTGCCGCTGCTGCTACTGCCGTCACCGACAATCGATGGATATGGGGCGAGAAGACGGAGAATCAACGATGTCGTCTTTATGTTGGCAACTTGGCCTACGGTGTTCGGCTGCCGCACTTACGCGAGTTTATGCGTGAAGGTATGTGTGTGAACGCGTGCATGGCCAAAAAACACGATGGGGTCACCGATGGTAGCCGGAGAGGTTGTGTTTATGGAAATCTTCACGAGCGGACCGGATCTAAGCAAAGGATGCGGTATTGTGGAGTTTGCTGCAGAGGAAGAGGCGCGGCGTGCCATTCGACGGCTGCATGATATGGCATTGTTGGGGCGACGGGTGATTGTGCGGGAAGACCGAGAAGTAGGCGACCGTCCTTCCTATCGCGGGACAATGCACGGGTCGGCTGCAGTAGCGTCGCCGTCTGTCGCACCCTACGGTGCTCGCGCAGCACTCGCACGACCACCCCTAGGCAGTGCCCCCGGAAATGGTCGCCAGTTGTTTGTCGGGAACGTGAGTAGCGGTTCGACACATGAAGTGTGCGGGATGTATGACATGATCTGGCGGTAGTTGCCCTGGGACGCCACTTGGAAAGATCTCAAAGATCTGTTTCGACGAGCAGGACCGGTAGAGCGGGCCGATGTGTTTCGCAGCGACCCCTCGGCGCGTGGCAGCGGCGGCGTGACCGGCCTGTGTGTGATGGAACGTAGAGTTGATGTGCTGCGCGCGATTGGTATGTGTGCACGGCTTCTCGTGATGTGTACGCGCGCCATGGCTGCTGTCGTGTTACGTCGCTGTTATCGCGGGTGCTGTCGCCGCCGTGACGCTGAAGTGGTCGGCGACGCGCAAGGCACGCAGTCCTGTAATCGTGGGCTTGATAACGAAACAGACACGGGCAACCCCTCCTTTCGTCCTCCTGTCTTTGTGTTTGTTCGCACAGTCACTAATAGCGGGTTGTGCCCATACGGCTTTCATGCAGATATATTTCGCGACTACGAGTGGATGGGACGGCGGATGGAGGTGCGTGAGGGACGTCCCTCGGATGCGGGCACATCTGTTGCTGCGGTGGGCCTATCGGGACCCATGGCGGGTGCGCATGATGCAGTCATGGGCAACGGGATGCCCTACCGTGGTTCAGTCCTTCCTGGCAGCAATGTTGGTGGCGCACCTGCTTACAATGGTGAGTGACTCGCCCTGCACATGATCATGGCTTGAGCGAGGCAGGACGAGGCGCAGCGGGTGGTGCCCATTTCGTGCCGAGCAGCTATAATCCGACGGGGCGAGGTGGCGCAATGGCTGGCATGGCATCTGCGGCTTTCGACTCGACCAGCGGGGGCGGGTCAAGCCGACGACGGAGCTTCAGTCGAGGCGAGGGCAGCCGTTATCGACGGCGTTCCGATTCGCGTGACCGGCGGAGTCGTCATCGATCACGGTCCAGATCACGGTCTCACAACCGTCGCAAGACCCGACGACACGACGACTCGCCCTACGGAGACAGAGTCAAAGACGCGTCGACGGCGGATCACATGGACAGAGGTGATGGTAGCGGTGGCTATCGCAAGGGCTCACGATCAACATCACGCCGTCGCGCGCGAACACCCGAGTCCATGGCCGCAGGGATGTTGGCAGCGCCTGTGCTTCCGACAGGCATAGGTGTGTTGCCGTTCGCAGGGATACCGGGGTTTCCACCCGCTGGCGCAGGAAACGTGGGCGATTTTCCAGCAGCCGCGGTCATGCACCCTATGATGGCAGCTATGGCGGCGTACAGCGGCATGCCGGGATTCCCCGTGGGGTTCCCCCCGATGCCTCCAGGCGGCGCAGCAGCGAACACCGCGTCAGGCGGCATCATCTTGCCCAACATGACCACCCACCACTCACCCTCGCTTCCCATGCTGGCGGGGTCTGACTCGGGCAACCAAGTGTACGTTCGCAATGTAAGAAGGGGGGACGGGGGCGACACGCTGGATGTCTACGTGTGCGACCGTGACTGACCGTGCCGTGTTGCACAGCTCCCATTCAGCACCACCGACCAGGATCTCCATGAACTGTTCAAGAACTTTGGTAACCACCGGTGTCTTTCGCTGACGCGACTCTGCGCCACTGACCTTTCTGCCATTGCTGCCAGGTGTGATTGAACGGGCACAGGTGCAGTATGTTCAGGGTCGACCACGAGGCGCGGGGATTGTGCAGTTTGAGATGCCGCAAAGTGCAGAATCAGCGATCGGTAAGCGTGGAGGGAGACACTGGTGGGTGTTGATGCACGGTGCTAGCAAAACTCAGCGGATATGTCTATGGCGGCCGGATGCTGGAGGTGCGACACGACCGACCCGGACGCGGCTGAAAAGAGCGCAGCGGCGGAGCGAAGGGAGGCATTGTCTGGACGGTGGCGGGATGTTAATGGCGGGGTGTGGCGTGGCGGCGTCCACGCATCTACACACAACCGCTCTTCGCACAATAAATTAGCAGCGCGTGCGCAGCCACACAGCCCGGGTGGCCCAGCAGCGATTGGTGAGCGTGACTGCGCCGGAGAATGCACGCTCCTCTGGACCGGCTCAGCCACGCCCCGGCCTTCTCTTTCCCCGCCTTGCCTTCTTACGCTGTGTCTGCGGATGCAAGTGTGGGTGTCGCCGCTGCTGCCGCCACCGCCATCGCCACCGCCCCCGTCGTCTCCACCGCCCCCGCCGTCTCCACACGCCCATCCCCTCACGTCTCCCGCAATGTCCGAATCCGATCGTGTCTTGATCCGTGTATGTAATCAGACGGCTGGCGATGCCTCTGCGCAGGTAGCACAGCATCCTTCTTCTTCCGCCCTGCTCCCGTCCCCCAACCCACACGCCTCCCACATACACCCCTCTGTCACGCTTCAGAAGGGGGACACTACCGATGACGACTCGCACTCTTCCATCTGCTCACCAGCACCTCTTCTTCCACAAAGCACACACGCAGCGTTGTATTCTTGCTACTGGATTGGTTGTCTTGAGACGTATGCTACTGCCAAAGAACTGGGTGCACACGTCGGACTGAGCCACACGCACAGCAATGTGGTATGTGAAGGGTTCCCGTGGTACACGCGGGGGGAGGAGAAGATGAAGTCGTGGCGAAAGTAGCAGACGAAGCCGTGATGGAGG
>QZWT01000011.1:0-82267 GCA_004114315.1 Cochlonema odontosperma | reverse complement strand
GCGGTGCGAGTGGTGCGCTGTGGCGGTTCTTAAACGGGAGGGTCACGTGGTGTGGCGCTGCGTACAGGTGTGTTCGCAGGTGTGTCTGTTTGCTTGTCTGTCTGTCTGTCTGTCTGTTTGTTTGTTTGTTTGGTGTGTGTGTGTGGGCACGAGTGTTCTGGTGCTTGCAATCTGCCTTCTCTCCAACAAGGACACACCCGAAGCACTCACCGAAGTATTCACACCAGCGTTGGCAGACCACCGCTGATGTGCACTTCCTGCTCCCGGACGACCAGCGACCCGCAGTGTGCAAGTGCAAGCATGCAGACCATGCCAGGGGAAGGTGTGTTGCGGATGCGTGTGTCTGTTGAAGCATCTAACAAACAACACAGCCACAGCATGGACACAGCCACACGCCTGTCACCCCAACAACAGCAACAACACACGCACACACTTGATCAGCACACACTCGATCAGCACACACTCGATCAGCACACACAGAACAGACAGGCGTGGCTGTGCGCCGGTGCTTCCACGTGACGCCCATGTGGCAGGCCATCCTCTTCTTCTCGCTCACTTGATTGTGCACCACCGCCACCGCCACGACCACCGCCACGCCTCCCTTCACGATGCGCCCTTCGCACGCCACCGTCACAGCAATCCCTCTTTTCTTGTTCGCCTCCCTCGCCGCCACCGCCCCTTTCTCCCTCACCCCGCTGCAGATCACCGGGCTGGTGGCGGGCAGTGCCGCTGCCATTGCCGCCACCGGCGCGGGTGCTGTCACGCTGCAGTCCTACCTGCGCCACCGTGAAGATGTGAAGTTTGCCGCGTTGAACACCCTGCCCGATGCCAGCTCAGAAGAGCTGGGGAAGAACAACGACGCGTCCAACTCCTCCATTGCCGACCTGGTAAAGCAGATCCAGGAAACACCTGGGCCTGTAGCCCCGCTCGCCATGGCCCCCATGCAGCAGATGAATGGTGGCTTCCAGAATGGAGGCGCCATGTCCAATGGCAACAGCTTTTCGGGTGATGGCTTTGGTGGTGGCGGTGGGGTGGGTGGGATAGGTAGTATGGGTGGTGGAGGGTGGTAGTGTCATGGAGGGTGACAGTGCTATGGGTATGATAGAACACAGTATCATCAACAAAACAAGCGTCATCACTATTGCTTACTGTGCTGGATTCAACAGGGTTGTAGTGTAGCACAGCGGTTTGTTTGGTGTGCGAGGCATACACATGCTTGCTATTCGCCATTGCAGTGTATGCGGCAATAGCCGGTACATGACTATGAGAGACAATGCTACCCTGCCATACAGCTGACACGCATTCACTGTCAAAAACATGCCTTCACACGACACACACACCCCGCCTTTCAACCGATCATGCTTCGTTTTCGACCTCGCATCCTCACTATCCAGGGTGGGTAAGCACAGCATGTGGCATAGACGCATAGACACCACTCACCCTCCTCCAATCGCCGAACCACCGGTTTTGCGGCAGCATAGGTTGCCACATATCCCTCTAGCACAATTGGTAGCTAGGGGAGGCACACGTGTCAGATGTACTGACAAGTGCACTCGCTTTGCTATCACCACCCACTGACCTTGCTCTCTAGTTCAGGATGGGTGCTGATCAAAGCACGTTCAGCGACGTATATGTCGACAGCCTTGTCCTCCGGCAGTCCCGATACATAGCTTAGACCAAAATCAATCACCACCAGCTGTGGCACGGAAGAGGGAGAGGTAGGGAGTGTATGGTTAGGGGAGCGCACAATCATGTTGGAGGTTGTCAGGTCCGAATGGATCACATCGAGTGCGTGTAGATGGGCAAGGAGTTGGCCTAGCTGGTGTAGCATGCCATCGACTATCAAAGGGTCAACACCACAGCAAGGCACTCTCAAGAAAGCAGTGCTACACACTTTCATGCGTCTCCTTAATACTGTTGAAGTATGCCTTCAGTGTGGGGCCGTGGACAAAGCCCATTAGCAGCACGTGTGCGTGGGTGTTGACATAGTAGAGGGCAGGGACAGACACACCCGCGCGAATGCACTTTGCCAGAATCCGTGCTTCCTAAACACACATCAGCATGGCGGAGAAGGGAAGAGGCGGCGTGAACACACTTGCACAAGACGGCGCGTAGTGAGCCGCTGGTCAAGCACGGCAAGGCGATATCCTTTGCGCAAACGCTGCTTCAGCACCGCCTCTCTGCCAGCATAGCAGCCACGATACAGCTTCTGCGGTGCAGCGTGAGCGGGCGAAGTGAGGCAGGAAGCCCACCGCTTCAGCGCCCTGCGCTACCAAAGCCCATTCGGTCAGATCCATGGCGGAGCAGCACTGGCTGTTGTTGTTCTTGTGTGGCACGTGGACGTGTGCCGACTTTGGTACACGCTCCACCCTTTTTCGCGCCTATCGCCACACGCTCGCCTGCCCCGCCTTCAGTCGTCCATGTGCTTCCAGATTGAAGCGTACATCTGCAAAGTGCAGCACTTGTCAGCTGCATGCGCTGTGAGCAGCGGTGACAGTGCTGTGTGGATGGGTGCGTGGGTGGGTGCGTGGGTGGGTACGTGAACAAGCACGCGGCTGCACACATGCACCGTGCGTTCGCACTGCGGTAAGCATGCCCACATGCCAGTGCATCAAGCAGCTGGTGCCCTGGCATTGCGTGGACGAGCAAGGCTGTGAGGAGGAGGAGAGACGGTGCGGGTGTGGCAGGTGGGCAGCATACACACTGCATACACGCTATGCTGTGCAAGGTTGTGCTACATGGCGTGCCACCCATCCGCGTGTGTGTGAGCATGGGCCTGTGGATGTCCACTTGCATATCCGATGATCTACAGACGAGTGGGTCTGACATGGAGAGTGCGGTGTGGCAAAGGGTGGCGGTGTGTGTCATCGTGTGCCGATAGACACAAACGTAGCTGCAAATGCAACAACAGACACACGGTTTACTGTTTCTGTATGTCTGGAAGTATGGCGAGACAAGCATGTCCATGTTGGCACATGTGATGCGAGGGCAAACAGCGGTGGTCGCCGTGGTTTGGTGAAAATAAGAACGCGACGCAATTTTTTTGCAGCGGTTGGATGCTCCGCACGGCTAAGCAAACTAGCCGGCACGCCTCCCGCCGCTGTATTCTTCGGCGGCTGTACGTGGCTCGCTCTGTTCTTCCCTTCTGTGCCTTGGAAAATGCTACACTCCTACGTTGTCCGCGACGCTCCTTCCCCCGACACTACTCCAGCGCTGCCCATGCGCTGCTGGAATCCCCCAACGTCGCACCTGCCAACCCCTCCCCTCGCAAACTCATCACCATCGAGCACAACGACAGAAAGACGCTCATAGAAGAACAAATGGTCATGCTGCACATGTGCTTGCGCAACAAAGAGCTTTCCCGTGCTCGCCGCATCCTGCGAATGCTCCAGAGCATGGATCCCACCGTCCTTAAATCCCACCAAGGCATTGTCCTGCGAAACATGTTCATCGAAGCATGGATACAGAGTGGACAGCGCAATGGCCCGCGAGAAGCGCTAAAGCTGCTCCAAGGGATCAAAAAAGACAACGGTGAAATCAGCAACTCTACCTACATCGTGCTTATCAAGAGCTTTCTCAAGTACTGCCCCGCCCCACACGCCTCTGCTCACCCTCGCGCTACGCACTGTCTAGCGTGAACTCATACACCACCGCTGAGTTCTTGCTCAAGGATGTCATGGACCAAGGCATGTCTGAGTCAGAGATCCTCAACCACCCCCATTTTGACGAACACCACACCAAGCTGCTTGTTGTATGCTATCGTCAGCGGGTCGTGCTAATGCGTCACCACAGGGAATGCTCGGTATGCGTGCAGAAGCGCTGAAAAAGTTTCACGACATGAAAGATCAGCCTTCCTCCAGCCCCCTCTCCTCTTCCGCCTCTATCTTCCTCAATTCTGTCGTTGCCACGTCTGGTACAAAGGACCACGCCCCGTCTCCTAGCAATGAACAGAAACCAACCTCCGCGTCCCCGAAAACTCAACAGCCCCAACAATCTCAACAACCACAAGCGTCTCAACAACCACAAGCGTCTCAACAACCACAAGCGTCTCAACAGCCACAATTGTCTCAAGAGCCTCGGCAACCCCAACAGTCCTGGCAACCACAGTCCGTTCCAGAGCCTATTTCCACTAATGTGTGTGTGCCCACACGCTAGCTCCCCTCCGTTCACTCATCGTCTCGTCATAGGCCATTGGTGTTAACCTGCTGCGCAAGAACTTCCACATCATCCACGACTCTGTTATCGGCAACTACGAAAAACAATGGAAATTAGAGCACAGCGCTGTGGATGTGGCTATTGAACGACTGAGACTGCAACACGAATCCCGCACTGGAATATTCGTCATGAACGAAAACATCAGGCCCATATTCTGGGATTGGCTGAACGAGTTCAAAGGGATTCTGCAGAAAGAACAGGACAAGTACAAGCGTAACACGAAACAGGATGATTTAACGAGTCTCCATAGCGGTAGGTCTTCTTCGTCTCCACCCGCGCGGTCGCTCATCCCCATCCGCAGGTGTACGATTTGACGGCATGGAGCTGATCACAGTGCTAAGCCCTGAGAAAGCTGCCTTTTGCGTTATTCTCTGCCTTTTGCAAGGCAATGTCGGAGAATCATCGAAAGGAAAATCTAGCGTGAGCATTATATATATCTTGATGAGAATTGGCAAAGCATTGGAGGCTGAATACCGAAAAACCCTCAAACAAGTGCGACCCAACTCTAAGCAGGTATCCTCTTCCTTCCTTCGTCATGCCAGCGCAGAGACTTACCCCGCACTTCACACTAGTACAACCAAATCAAGGATGTACAAGTAAAGCTCAACACGGACTTAAACCTGCTCGACGAAAACAAGCGCGCTCAGCTACGCCAGGAAAACCAAAAGACGAACTCTTTCCTGCCTTACTGGCCGTACTCGATTCGTGCTCGTTTCGCATCCGCGCTGCTAGAGAAGTTTATAGCAATGGCCACGATCACAGTGGAGGAAGTGGATCCTCAGACGGGCGAGAAATCGTATGTCAGTCATTTGGGACACCTCTGCGTGTGTTCGCGCGTGAGTTGAATCACTGACACACCCTAGAATGGTAAAGATGAAGGCGTTCACCCAAAGCTACGACCACAACTCTTCTGGACACAACGTGGGCGTTGTTCGTATGCACAAGAAAGTGGCAGACTCTTTGTTGATGGAGTTCAGAGACGATGTAGGCACATTCTTGTTGTGTTCGTGTCCATACTGATCCGTGACCGTAACCGTGACCGTGTATGTGTCATTGTTGTATTGTCGGTTAGATGGCGGAGTTTCGCTTGTTGCCGATGCTAACCGTGCCAAGCCCGTGGCTGGACTATGACGTTGGTGGCTACCTGACACACGGAAGTACGGCCTCCTCCCCCGTTCGCTCCCCTCTCGTCTGCGCTTTGCATCGCGTATGTTGACTCTCTCTCTCTTTCCCTCTCGTAGGCCCACTCATGCGTACTAAAGAATCTACTGAGCAGCGCGAGTATGTGAAGGAAGCGTGCGCGCGCGGACACATGAGCCAGGTGCTGCAAGGGCTTGACGTGCTCGGTCGCACGCCTTGGTGCATCAACCGACGTGTTTTCGATGTCCTTCTGAAAGCCTGGAATTCTGGGCGCGCAATAGCCGAGATTCCGGCAGTACCCGTCAAACCCGATCTTCCTGAAAAGCCCGAGGATCCGAGCACCCATCGACAATGGGCTAAAACAGTGAAACAACTGCAGAATCAGTACCAAAACGACTACAGTCGGAGATGCGATATCAACTACAAAGTGGACATTGCACGTGCGGTAAGTGTCATACGCGCGCTGCGCACTCTTCTTTCGCCCTTGCGCCAGTACACTCACCACTCCCTTCCTAGTTCCTGAACGATATTTTCTACTTTCCCCACAATCTGGATTTCCGTGGCCGAGCATATCCCATACCCCCGCTCTTCAACCACCTGGGCAGTGATATGTCTCGTGGGCTTTTGCTCTTTGCTGTAGGCAAACCGCTTGGCGACCGTGGGCTTCATTGGCTTAAGATCCAAGTGGCAAACTTGATTGGTCAGGACTCGCTTGCATTCAGTGAGCGAGCAGCGTATGTGGACGCGCACATGGAGCATGTGTACCAAGTCGTCAAAGACCCGTTGGCACCAGAATGCTCCTGGTGGCTGAAGGCTGAAGATCCATGGCAGTGTCTTGCCGCTTGTTTCGAGTTAGCGGATGCGATGAAAAGCGCAGACCCGACAGAATTTGTCAGCTACCTACCCATCCATCAGGACGGTACTTGCAATGGCCTACAACATTATGCAGCACTTGGCGGCGACATTGTTGGTGCAAAGCAGGTGAATTTGATAGCCAGCGACCGACCACAAGACGTCTATTCCGCGGTTGCCAAACTGGTTGAAGCACAAGTGTATAAGGACGCAGAAGCGGGCATTCCCGAGGCACTGACCATGATGGGCAAAATCACGCGGAAGGTAAGTGGGCGGCGCGTGTTGCTGCACGTATAACCCCGTACCTTATTTCAATCGTTTTCACAGATGATCAAACAGACAGTCATGACTAATGTGTACGGAGTCACTTTCTACGGAGCCAAGGAGCAGATCAGGAATCGTCTCCGAGAGCTCGAAGCTCTGGGCAGCGAGAATCACGGCGATTTGTCGCGCTATTTGGCGAAGAAAGTATTTGGATCGCTGGACGAAGTGTTTTCGGGCGCGCGTGCCATTCAGGACTGGCTGAACGAGGTCGCTCGACGCATCACGCGAAGTGTGCCGCCTAGTGAGCTGGACATCATCGAACACCACGAGCGAGAACGATTTGCCATATTGTCAGAGGACCATAAGGCAAGGAAGGAAATGTTGCTGAACAATGACGACCCCTCTGCTGGCGAAGACCAGAAAAAAGAAGCCGCACCAAAGAGGCGTCGGGGTCGTCTGTCCAAAGAAGATAAGAGCAGGCTGCGGCTCAGTCTAGAGGAAAACACAGTGGTAATCTGGACGACACCGTTGGGACTTCCGATTGTGCAGCCGTATCAACAAGTACAAGGGAAGAAGGTAAGCGCTTTGTGCCAGCACTCCGCTCTGCTCTGCTCTGCTCTGCTCACCGGCGTGTCCTTCTTCCATCGCATTGCCCCTCTCAGGTACGAACGTGTATGCAGGACATTACATTGCGCGACCCGAACGCACGAGCAAAAGTGAATGCGCGCAAACAGAGCTCAGCACTTCCGCCCAACTTCATTCACTCCCTGGATGCCAGTCATATGTTGATGTCGGCGGTCAGCTGCTACCGTCAGGGCATGACCTTTGCAGCGGTGCATGACAGCTATTGGACGCATGCGTGCGACGTGGATGAAATGTCTCAAATTCTCCGGTCTGAGTTTATCCGATTGCACAAGCAACCGATTATCGAAGACCTGAAGGCAGAGTTTGAGTTGCGATACGAGGGCTACATGATGCCCGCTTCGCTGCTGGCTACGAAGACGGCTAAAACCCTGGAAGATGAAAAGGCAGTTGCTGCACTTCTCACCGAAGACGTGACTGAACCAGAGCATGCCTTGACGGATGGCAATGGCAAGAGTGGCGCGGGTGGCGAAGACGACGCCAATGTTGCATGTGTCACCTCGCAGCCAAGCACTCCTGCAGCCCAAGCCCAGCCGTCAGTAAAAGCGATACAAGGAACGCGCATTGTCCAGAAGGTGACGTATGTGCCGCTAGTATTTCCCGAGGTGACGAAGCGAGGTGTTTTCGACGTGAACCAAGTGAGCGAGAGTAGCTACTTTTTTCACTAGCATGTGAGGGTGTGTGTCTGTGAAGACGTTCTCATTGTATTCATAACAACAAATGAGCATTGTACATGACAGCCAAGGCGTTTCTTATGAAGAGGAAGCAGTTTGTATCCAGCGACAGCATACAGAATCAGGCATTGCAGACACCAACACGCGTTGCTGTGCAGACAGTATAACTACCCATGCAGCAGGAAGAGGGGAAGAAAGGAAGAAGAAGAAGACAGGCGCGGCTTACTCTCTACACTGTCCATCTGCAAGTCAGAGCGTTTGGCCAACCAGCCAGCCTCTCGCACAACAGCAAAGACCGATTTCACCTGATCCTCGGTCCAGATGTCGGGATCTCGCTAAGCGATAGCGTTAATGGCGACGTTTGGAAACACCGCCAGCGACCGCCAGCACACCACCGAAATCACAGCGCCATCCAAAGCAAGCACTAGCGTGGGCGGCTCCATCATGCCTTGTTGTGCGAAGCGGTCAAAGTGACGCGCGCAGGTTTTTCAGCGAGAAAATGGCAACCGCACACATCGCACAAGAGCCGCAGCCGATCGTTGCGGTGGATGTCACGCAGCTCAATCCGTTGTCGCCTGAAGTGATTTCACGCCAGGCCACCATTAATATTGGTGTGGCAGTGGAGCAGCGGGGCTGTGTGCTAACACGCATACAGGCACCATCGGCCATGTCGCGCACGGAAAGTCCACTGTCGTGAAAGCGATTTCAGGCGTGAAGGTAGCCTTGAAACGGTGCGCGCACAACCATCTCACCTCCTCTTGCCGTTGTGTGTGTGTGTGTGTGCGTGTGTGTGTATGACAGACGGTGCGATTCAAGAACGAGCTTGAACGCAACATCACCATCAAGCTGGGCTACGCCAATGCCAAGGCAGGGCTTCTTGGATGCACGCGAGCACGCTAACACATGCCAGATATACAAATGTGAAAATAGTACGTGTCCGCGTCCGGGATGCTACAAGTCGTACGAAAGCAACAAAGAGGACTCGCCTCCCTGCGAACGCCCCAACTGTGGAGGCACCATGCGGCTCATGCGGTACGCTTCCGTCTGTGCTTCCGTATTGGGATGGTGCTGAACTGACTAGACACGTGTCATTCGTGGACTGCCCTGGCCACGACATTCTTATGGCAACCATGTTGAACGGCGCCGCAGTCATGGACGCTGCACTACTCCTCATCGCCGGCAATGAAACGTGTCCGCAACCGCAGACCAGCGAGCATCTTGCTGCCATTGAAATCATGAAGCTCAAACATATTTTAATATTGCAAAACAAAGTGGATCTGATCAAGGAGGCTGCGGCAGAAGAGCAGCACCAGAGCATTCTACAGTTTGTCAAAGGTACGCATGTGTGTGTGAAAGTGTGTGTGTGTGTGTGTGTGTGTGTGATCTGTAGCGGCTGTGTTGTCGAGTCGCTAAAACAAATTAGGCACGGTGGCCGATGGTGCACCTATCATTCCGATTTCCGCGCAGTTGCGCTACAACATCGATTCCGTCAACGAGTACATCGTCTCCAAGATTCCCGTCCCACCACGAGACTTCTGCATGGCACCACGGATGATCGTGATCCGGAGTTTTGATGTGAACAAGCCGGGCACAGAGGTGGATGACCTGAAGGGAGGCATTGCTGGAGGCTCGATTCTCAACGGTGTGCTGAAGATCGGCGACGAGATCGAGGTGCGTCCAGGCATCGTCAGCAAAGACTCGGAGGGCAAAATTCGGTGTCGGCCCATTTTTTCACGCATTGTCACACTGTTTGCCGAAAGCAACGGGCTTTCATTTGCAGTCCCTGGAGGATTGATCGGCGTGGGTACCATGATTGACCCGACGCTATGCCGTGCCGATCGTTTGGTGGGCCAGGTATGCTGTTGTCCGGGGTGGGCGGAGAAGGGAAGAAAGCACGGTTCGCTCATCTCCATTGCCGATAGGTGCTTGGTGCGGTAGGACAACTGCCGGCCATCTACACGGAACTGGAGATCAACTACTTCCTGCTACGACGACTGCTTGGTGTGAAGACAGACGACAAAAAGCAAGCGAAAGTGCAGAAGCTGGCTAAAGGCGAAGTGTTGATGGTGAACATCGGCAGCACCAGCACTGGTGGCAAGGTGTTGGGTGTGAAGGGAGATCTGGCGAAGGTGCAATTGACAAGCCCTGCATGCACGGAGGTGGGCGAGAAGATCGCGCTGAGTCGACGCATTGACAAGCATTGGCGATTGATTGGCTGGGGTATGATTAAGCGCGGAATCACCATTGATCCTAGCCGTGAATAATACAACATGCCGTCTGTTCTCTACATCCACTCGCCTGTCCGTGTTTGCGGCAGGAACGTTGGTGAGCAGCACGGGTATGCTCGAAGCGCGTTATGCCGTGTCTCCAACTGCGCCACATCGTGCTCCGCACCAGCGTGTTTAGCAAAATGCGCATTGTTCGACGTGCGCCTCACCAACACAGCGGCGTGCAAGTGTAAGCTGCGCAACAGCAGTCCTCCACAGCATCTCCAAGGTGGCGTGACGTGACGTGAAACGACGCCTCGCAGCATGCACTGCTACTGCGGGCTGCCGGCCAGCAGCACCTACTCGCACACATTCGGCTCTATTCTCGACTGCCACTACACACGAAGCGCATACGCAACAAAACACACGCAACTGCCACGTCACCTCACCGCCCCCTACATCTGCGCCTTCCACGTCCATCTCGCACCCTGGCTTCACTTCCAAAAAAGTCCGGAAACGTACTATAACACCAACATTCTTTCCCTATGTCCATTTCTCAATTTCACGTATTTGGTCGTGTTTCGCCAGCATAACCGCTTTCCCATTCGGTGGCCCGTGCCTCCCAAATGCTGGTGTGGAAAGCCAGTCAAGCTGGGCCGGGTGTATGAAGATGGTCCGGAGAAAAGACGGTACTATTTCGCGTGTGCGAGTAGAGCCTGTGAATGGCGTTTGTGGGTAGAGGATGTAAAGTTCAAACCGCACGTGGTGCCCGCAATCCACCGTGTCAGCAGTAACGACAAGCTGAACTACAGGCACATGAACAGCGAGCAGATCGACGCGCTAGAATCGAGTCTGGGAAGTACCGAGAAGTCCGCGTTTCTCTCCCAGCACGAGTCGAAATGGATACCGTCGCAGGCAAAATGGGTGTCGCAACCGCGACGCGAGGTGTCTGACCCCGTGTGGCGAAACATCGGTCGCGCGATGCTGCAGAAAGGATGCACGCAGGATGGAACGGCTGAACTGCTGGTGATGGAGGACGCGTTTTTGCGTGCACGAAAACTGCCTTGCGTGTACGTGGATTCGCTAAGAGAGGTGCATGAGGACAACAGAGGGGGCAGTTGGCTGCGGGGCTGGGTTCGTGCGAGGCTACCACCAGCCTCCACACTAGAACACACATCGTTGGAGCGGTATATTGTCGAGTACTTCCACGACGACGCCTACATGACCACGCTGCACACCGCCATAGACCGGCCTCCGTCGCCCAACGCCTTGATCCGCTACTCACGCACCTCCCCACCCATTCCCGCTGATGTCGACACGCTTGCTGTCCCAAACGTTTACGACTACGAAAACGTCGGTGTGACACTTCCCCCACCTCGACACACTTCGCCCTACATCCAATCCCACTTCTTGGACCAGCTTCGTCTTGTTCGTGCTGAGCTCCATGCTAAAGATGCATGGTGTGCTCGGCTTGCTGCGCTCCACGAGGATCGCGAACGGGACCGCGAGCTCATCGAAGATCAAAAACGTGAACTTCTCGCTCGCATTGACGACCTTGAGGCACGTATAGAAACGCGCGAAGGATGGGCTGGGCGGTGCCGCGTGTGTTTAACCGATGACGTGCGATGGGCGGCCATCCCGTGTGGCCATGCGTCGGTGTGCGATCGATGCAAAGAAGCCTGCAAGGCCGCGTGCTGTATATGCCGTGCGGCAGTGAAGTCCTATCTGAAGATCTACATCGGCTGAGAAGAGCGAGTGGTTCGCGTGTCTGTGTGTTCGGAATGGCCAGCGCAATGGCTGGCCACTGAACGAAGGATCATAGCAGCGGTGCTTCCAGGGCCGTTTGCTACGTACGATGGTGTGCTCGTCCATGAAGAGGACTCGCCACTTTGAGTCGGGAAGCGAACGCCCACTTTCCTTGCGCAACTCCTGCTCGCGCGCTTTGCATGAGCGTGCCAGAAGGGCGAGATGGACTATGCCGATGTTGCTATGAGGACCGGGTGTTTGCCTAGCGGAAGAGGGTGGGCTGACGACATGTGTGATCACGCTGCAAGCACAATTATGATGTGTATTTAATCGCGCACTGTTTGCTTCGTCGGCACGAGTAGATGATATCCAACGAGACAGCATTTATTCCTTTTTAGCGTGACCGTTGGTCAGTGCCTTCGGTTTGCCGCCGCTACCACTGCCGGATGTATTGTACGTCTTGACAAAGAAATCTACAAACAACCCCAGATAGCTGGTAAGGCTCACAACGCCTACGAGCGCGGCTGCTTCCGAGCCAGAGCACATGCCCCAGCTCCGCCACGTGGGCTGGTACACCTCCGCGTAGTAGGTGTACGCGCAGAAGTAGACGAACACCAAGTCGATCACGAACTGTCCGATCTGCATCGCGGTCAAATACTGCTTCCACCATACGCGGATGTTGAAGGAGGCCAGCAGGTAGTAGGAGTACATGAAAATGTGGACAAACAGGTTTAATGTGATCACCAACCAGCCCTAGAGGGAAAGTGTGAGCGTGAGATCGTGGGAGCCACAGATGCGTGCCGACAGAGCATGGGCGCGGGAAGAAACACGTACCACAGGAGCTCTCCCTTCTAGGTTTGTGAAACAGAGAAGCAGGGTCATTGCGTGATGATAGTAATGTAAAAATGCTACACGGCAGTCGCGTGTCAGTGTGTGTGTGCAACAGCGATCCACGTTGTGTCACCCACGCCCGGGGACACCGCTGCTTACCTAGCGGCTTCTTCTTGAGCACGAGCAGCACGGTATCCGCCAGTTCCCAGTACTTGAATAAATAGTTGATGTAATATAGCACCTCTAGTCGTTGTGTGTAGGCGGACTCGCTGCAGATGGAGTCGAACAGGGTGTGTGTGCGAAGAAGTGGAATACATTGCTCGGCAAAGAGGAGGAAGAGCGCAAGGCTGCCGACCGATAGCAGAAAGTTGTGCAGTTGAGAGATGCGTGTGAGCTTTAACCCGCGATAGGAGCGAAGGAGGTGCTGTGTGCCGAAGATGACAACAATGTATGTGACGATGGTGATGGCGACAGCGCTAGCAGAGTTGAGCGGAGTGTCTGGCGATCGGAAGTCGAAGGAGGCGAGGGGTTTGGCAAAAACCAGGTTGTGAGCGCGTTCGAGGAGAGAATAGAGGGGCGGCGACGGGGTGCTGTAGGCAGTGCGCGGGTGTTGCATGTTGCGGGAAGTGTGTGTGAAAACAACACTGCGCTGGATATTGCAGTGCTTCGTAATCGGTGGCTCGAAAGCAATCAGTAGCACACCGGCAACGCGACCTCCAACAACAAGGAAAGAGGTTTAGTCAAAACACAACACAACACAACACAACACAATCCACAAACGTACACGCACACATGCACACGCACACATGCACACACGCCCTCGCGTTCACTTTCGCGCGTTCAGCTGCCTTCCACGACCATGTAGCCGCCCATGCCCTGCAGATCCAGCTTCTCCAGGAGTGCGTGGTACACCACCTTGTAGCCCCAGATGTTGCCGCGAAGACGGCGTATGTCGACAATGTACAGGTCCTTGAGATTTCGGATCCGGCATACCTCCACGGAAAACCGAATCTCGTCGCCGTTGTCGATGCCCGGGTCGCCGTACACCGGCAGATTGGCACTCGCAGTGTACGAGGCGGATGGTGATCGTGACGAGCTACTCATTGCGGCTGACGGTGTGCTGGAAACCCCGAGGAGTGACGATTCAGTCATGCCGCGTTTCAACAAGCTGTGGAACACGCTTGTGCGCTTTCCTTCCGCCATTGATTTAGCGGCATTGCTGCTTCTGCTCGCTCGGCTGCTCCTGCTGTTGACGCTGCTCCCGCTGCGCAGCTGGTTGGTCATTGAAGCTGTCTTTCTTCGCTCCAACTCTAATCGTCCTACGCTGCCTGTGTCCTTTCGTTTTGGTCGGCTTGCACGCACTTTTACGTCTGACTCGCGCTTCCACTCGCATCCCAGTTCTTCTAGCGTATGGTACACGTCTCTAATCACCGCGGCAGGGTCTCGACTTGTCAGTGCGCCTTGATCTACGGCACCAATATGGACACGAAGTTTCAGCACCGGCGACTTTCCGGTCATCGACACTGGCGATCTGGGAATGGGCGAGGAGGACAGTGAGGTCGGCTGTTTGCCAAGAGACCGTTTGCGGAACCATTCCATCACGCGCTTCGCCGCATTTGCACTATTACCTCGGCCGGCAAGGGCGTTCGTGTCCACGGCAGCGGACGAGAGTGACAGCGCCGCGTCTGTTCCTTCTGCGTGAGTCACTTTGGCAGGAAGAACAAGAGCAGCAACGGTAGATATTAATGGGGACTGATCCATCACTGCATTATACGTTTTGCGGCGAGCATAGTTCCCTCGGTGCTGCCCCGTTGCTCGCGCAGAACCGTTGGAGTTAGGTATGGTAGTAGTGGTAGTAGTAGTGGTAGTAGTGATAGCGGTAGCAGCGGTGGCAGCAGCAGCAGCAGCAGCAGTTGTGCCAGCAGCATAGCCGTTCAGATCGCTGGTCTTAGACGGCACCGAAGGCGGCTGCAACGGTGGAATGGAATCACTGGCTTCCGACTCGTCCATCTCCTCTTCCACAAACTTTTCCAGCCCCTTGCCGCTAGAAGTGGTTGTAACGGTCGATGTCTCATGCAGCGCGCTGTCGATCTCCGGCTTTGCCGATTCCACATGGAGCTGGTATGCTGGCGCGCCGTTTGAGGTGGACACCTTTTGCTTCTCAGATTCTTCGTTGGTGCCATACTCGACCTGAATCGTGTGCCGCTTTGCGGGTTCCGCATCTGCGAGCAACGCCTCGCCCAGCTCACCCAGTTGTTTATTAGTTACCGTCGGCGGGGCTTCCTCTTCTTCCTCATTGTCTTCCCATTTCCGCTCAAACACGTGTTTGTAAGGGTCCAGCCACGGATGCTTCATGACCACGTCCATAGTGCAGCGTTTCTCAGGATCAGGCACCAGCATGCGGCGCAACAAATCCCGAGGCTCGGTATCAACATACTCAGGGAATACTAGGGGAGTGGCAAGAATGTACTTGTATAGCTGGTTGATATTATCGCCGTCAGGATTTGTTGGATCGTCGTCGAAGGGAAGATAGCCAGCCAGCATGGCGTACTGTCGATGAGTGCACAGTCAGCAAAGACAGAAGCGTCGCGCAAAGCGTATTACCAGGATGACTCCGCAAGACCAAATATCGACGGCAGTTCCAACATACAAGCCCTCGGAGACAACCAGCTCGGGTGCGGCGTAGCACGGCGATCCACAGCTGGTGGCCATCAACGCGTTGTCGTCGTCGTCGTCTCCCTGACCGCTGCCACAATGATTGGCAAAGCCAAAGTCAGTGATCATCAGATTGCGATGCCGGTCCAGCAACAGGTTCTCCAGCTTCAGGTCTCGATGCACTATTCCCTTGCCGTGCATATACATCACGCCAGAAATCAGCTGAGCAAATAATCTACAAGCGTCGCGAGATCGAAGGTATCGGTGGGCAAGGATGTGGTCAAACAGTTCTCCACCAGACGCGTACTCTAGCACGAGAGCAATATACTTTTCCGTTTCAATCACTGTATAAAGACGCACTACATGCGGGTGACGACACCGCTACGGCTAAGCAAGGCACGGCAGGGAAGGAGAGGGATGCGGATGCAAAGGGCGTACCTTGAGCACGTTGATTTCGCGCTGGATCTTGGAGAGGCGCGAAGGGGTATCAACATTCTCCTTTCGAATTAGTTTGATGGCGGTCTACCCCTTGGGTGAGAAGTGGGCGCATCTCGCTTGCAGCAACCTCTTCGCCAGTATCGATATGCATACCAAGCTTGACTTTAGCAAACTCGCCTTCACCGATGGTTTGGAGAAGGAGGTAAGGGCCAATCATGTTTGACGGCTTCTTTGGCTGGAGGCGGACAGGAGGACGGGAAGAAGTAGGGGCGGAGGAGGGCGGAGGATGCGTGGCGGTTGCTGGCGCCATCGACACCGGCCGCGGTCGGTCAAACTCCGGCATGGCGGCGCAGGCGGCTTGGGAAGGCGGAAGTGGAGAGAGGGGACTGCTTATTATGGTGGGACTGGTGTCGCCATTGGCCCGCTGCAAACGAACGCGCCGCCAACAAAGTTCCCCACAAAACAGCGGGCAGCGGAGGATGAAATGGGGATCGGTTAGTGCGGCTGTGGGCCGACTGGTGTTTTAGCGCGTGTGGGAGCGTGCAGCGTGGAAGGGAAGGGAAGGGAGGGGAAGGATAACAACACGGGCCAGTGGATGTGACTCACCATCGCACCACATGCATCCAGCGATCAGTGCTCCGAAATCACCATACACTGTCCAGAGACTGACATGCGTCTATTTGGCATGTGGTCCACCTGCTGCTAGCATACTGTTACACAAGCGTTGCGTGTAGCAAGCAAGCCCTCTTTGTTTACCACGCATGAGCCTAGGATCGAAGCACGATCCCTAGCTTAGCAACTAGGCCGTGAAGCACTTTGCATTCCGGGTACTTCTCTGTGAACAGCTCGAATACTGCCACTACATAGTCCCGATAGTCGCCGATCATCTCGCATCCCGTGATCACGTCGGCCATCACCACCATCCATTCCGCCATCTTGTCGTCGGTCGCCTGTCGAGCGAACGCTGCAGGGAATAAATTGTGCAGTGCACTCATGAGTGGTCATACCTGACAGCATTTCAAGACGCAAAGCGTAGCCGCTTCCTTCTCGGTCTCCTTTCAACAGAAGCAGCTTTGTTCCTATCATCAACAGAAACGCATCACGTTCGTCATTGAACGGCGCAGCCATTCCCGACACCCAGATCTTCACCAAGACACTCTCATACACCTAAAGATGAGCTTCGGATGTAGAGGGAGGAGGCCTACCTGAAAAAGCTCGGGACATCTCATGAGCAGTCGTTCCCACACCCAAACGTCCATTGCTCGACGCTCTTCCGTAGGCAGCATTTGCCATGAGTAGCGGCCATAGTCCCCGAAAAAGTCAAAGCCAACAACCTTGCATGTGAGTACCCATGGCAGTAGCGAAATCCTACAAAGGCGGAATGCTGGAGCCAAAATTGTATGCAATTGCAAAACGTAGACTTTGCAGCAAGAAGAACTTCCGCACTCAAATTGTTTTGCCGTCTTAGTTTAGCGTCTTCATCGTCACCATCAACGTCATCGTCACCGTCACCGCTACCATCAGCTAAAGGGCGACACACGAAGGCATACCGGAAAGATGCTGCGACAACACGAGGCTTCTCAATGCTGGCAGTATGCTTGCACCGACCTACACCAATGACTCGACGACGCATTTCCCAACTTACACTGTCGATCACTGTACAGGCTTCTCCTCGCAGGACCAAATCGATGATTGTGAGGAAACTCGTGCGGAGGTTAGAACGCACGCGTTTTCCAGGATTCAACAGCTCAGTCCATCCTACAAAGAAATGCCACAGAGCCCATAGAACACCGGCCTACCATTCATCTTCAGCAGTGTCAACAGAAGCTCGAGCTTTGTGTCGAAATTGCGATAGAGCTGCGTGAGCAGCCATTCAAGCAGAAACACATTCTCCTTCACTTGCATTGTCAGTGCCGACCCGTCATGCTGGCAGTGCTGGAGGTGTGTGTGCTTGGCCACCAAAAGACTCGCACAGCGTGTCAAGTCACGCATTGCAGCGTCGCATCCGAGGAAGCATCCTTGGAATAGCATGGAGAAATAGCACTGCTGAAGCCCTATCTCCATACTTTCAAACTTCACTTTTTCCCTTACGTCATCGAAAAGGAAACCTGCGCACAGCGGCGTGCGACGAAGCAGAAGGCTGGCACAGCCGATGACATTCAGCTTGTCGCTCACAGACCATTGATCAAACTCCGCTGTAAGCCCGATGATAAAGCACTGGACAGCGTACTCATGCAGCTCGAAGTTGAGCCGCGTGGAGAAGCATGCTTTGACAAATCCAACAGCAATCGTGTCGTGTATGGTCAATGCATTGTCATCCGTGCGCGCGTCCTCGACATCGACCAGGCCCAGCACAACGGGGCGGTGCAGTGCTGCGTGTGCCGTGTTCATCACCGCATTCATGAGCGCCAGAACGTCCCGGTTCTCTATGACATCGTTCCAGTGCTCGATCCGAAGGGTCATGATACGTCGGAACATCGACATTACCAGCTCCCACTTGCGCACCCACTCCATTTCGCTCTCAAGCGTGGACGCAAGCACTTTGCTCAGCACCTCCCAGCAGCCATAAAATGGCGTTTTGGTATACATATGGGCCCAGGACAAGGCGTCAAAGACCTCCATCGCGTACTGAATCGCAGTTTCAGATAGCGACGTTTCATCCGTGCATTGTCGAGAGATTTCAAACATCAACGCGTTGTGCCAATTGTCTGTGAGATGGATCGAGAAAGATACCGCCGCCACGATAGACTCCACCACGCAGCACTGCACACCGACAGGACCTGACTCGCCCAATGCGACTGACAATGCTGTGTTGGGACGCGCGCGCATCTGAGCTCGCAGAAACCAGAACGCCAGGTCCTCGGTGAGTGCAGAGCGGTCGCTCCATACGGAAATCACCAATGCAATGTCAAAAACACGTGTCCACACCCCGAACATCGAATGCGTCTCTCGTGAACTGCCGATCTCGATAAACGCGTGAGAGATCTTTTCAAATGCACATGCAATATCCAGCTGTGTGTCTTCAATTGCCGTTTGGAATGCGTGCACTGGCACAAGCATAGGATTGATGTGCAGATCCTGCTGTGCCTTAAGCCAACTCAGAAGACGCTGCACACGCACCAACACTTCTTCCAGCAGCAGTTCCTTACTCACTGGATCCGAGCGCAAGCTGATCCATTTCTCCAGCAGGCTAGTGGTGTCGGCAAGGTACCCGCCCCCGATGAAAGAGTGGGGGTGAAAACGTAGTGTTGGATCCACCTGCTGCAAGTGCTGCTGCCGCCAATACATTGTCACTTTTGACAGCAGCTCTGGTGGTGCATAAGGTGTGATTGCTTCCGGCTCAGCTGTAAAATGAGGAATAGAGTCTTGCTGGTGCCACGGCAGCTGCGGCTGTCGCTCCCGCCGCCGATGCTGCAGTGGTGGCCGTGGACGCGAGGGTTTTGGCTGTTGGGACACGGAAGTACGCGGTGCGTCGGCCATTGCTTGCCATCTTCGTAGCGTGCCACTCGTGCGAGCAGGCGCCAACCTTTTTGCCGGATCACGCGATGCAATCAGCAGCACCTTGTTCCACGGGTCGTCGTGCACCTGACTTCCGCGCGTGCTTCGCTCTCTGATGCGTCGATGTGCCACGGACAGAAACGTGGGGTACAGACTTGGTATGCGTTTCCTTCTGGCCTTTCTTCGCTGAGCACTGAACACCTGGAGAATATCGATGGAGGGCGATGCAGACGTTCGGTGACGAGAGGATGTCCGATGCTGCGCAGAGACGTTTCTTGTGTCGCGCTTGCGACGGGGTCTACTGTCGCCTGATCGAACACGCATGCGTGCTATCAAGTCAGGATCACGGCTTATGTGGGCGTCGTCTCCTAGCGCCAGTATTGTGTTGCTACGTTCCATGACGCGTGCAACGTCGCGCTCTGTGGTGTGCGTGCCACTGTCGGCCATAGGCGCGTTAACACTTCCTGCAGCACGTGTGCTGTTGCCATTGTCACTGTCGCTGTCGTCACCGATATCACTGCAGATGCCGACATCGTTCGGAACAGCTGGACTGGCTCGCGCAAATGTTTGTTCCCCAGGACTGTAAGCGTGCTCGTCGGACGATGAGCTGGGAAACAGCTGGGCGGCAATGTCGTCTCCATTGCCTAGATGCTCGGTGGTGTGCTGCTCTTGAGACGCGGTGTGATCACGCACAATGGTGGACACGTTGACGGGACGGTGGAGGTTGCTGACGCGAAGAAAGGAAGCGGGCAGCATGCCTGCCAAATCGGCACCACTAATCTTGGTGGGAGGCCTGCGACGCTCTCTAGATGGCGCGTGATAGCCAGGCCTGCGTGTTTCCGACGCCGATACCTCTGTGTCGCTGTCCAATTGCCAGCGCGGACGCATACGTCGCGATGGATAGATGTCGGCATCGCCAGTGTCAGACTCAGAAGCGATGACTGATGGTGTGTGCTGCGGAGAGATGCCCGGTCGTTGCAGCAATCGTTCGACAACAGTGTGGATGGACGGTCGTTCCACGCGTCGTCTGTGCAGTGGCGGGGTGGTATCACTCGACATGCTTGTGGAGCGGGATGCTGTCGATGCTTCGCTGCTTACAGATGCTCTCCTGACGACATCTTCGGTATGCTGGTTTTGCGAGGGTGGCAGCGGTTCCTGCAGCACAGACGTGTCCACTTGCGCGTGATGGGGCATTGTTTCTGGCCGCACCCAATTCAGGAGGGTGTATGGCTGTATGGCGATAGGCCTTCGCTCTCGCAGAGCATACATGCGTGGTTCTAGAGCGTGCTGCTGGTCGAAGGGATGCACGCTGTTCTGTTCGTTGAGGTTCATGTCATGCAGCATAGCCACGACACCGGTGTCTGGTGGTAAAAGGGTTGGGGTCGATGTGCCATCCTCCTGCACAACATCGCTACCGCATCGGTCCATGGTGTGAATAGCATGTGGAAAGGCGATGGAGGGTGCGAGCAGATGAGGAATAGGGTGAGACCAGTGCAACGCCACACTTCCAGCCACGCCTCGCCGTCTCTTTGTGCGCGGTGTTTCGACAATACGATCGACTGTTTGTGTTTAACAAAGTGCAATGATAGCAACGTACTGTGTGTGTCGATGAAAGTGGAGCGAGGCACGCTAGGAGCGGTGTGCCGTGTGCAGTCTAGGCTTAGATCCAGATCCAGCTCCAGGCTCAGTCCCAATCCCAGCCCCAGATCCCGATCCCCACCCCGATCCAGGCCCCCACCACAAGCCCCGTCCCTGCGCGCATCGCCTGTTTGTGCCAGACATGGCACAAGGAAGCGTGGCGGCGTGTGGCGGCGTGTCTCGGCGTGTGAGTCAAGCGGCGATGCCACGCGTTTCATGTTAACGCGTGCGTCACGTGAATCGTTGGGCGGATCGCCACGCCCTGCTGCCGACGCACACACCCGCGGGCCATGGCCTTTCCCAACTTCCGCAAGATCTACGCATCATTCCGAACGGAAGAAGAGGAAAAGGAGATATCGCGTGCAGCATTCTTCCGGCTGCTGATGTTTGTGTCGGGATGCGTGGTATTTACGTGGCTGGGCAACAAGCATCGTCTTCACTAGGCGTGGCGAAGCGTGGCGTGGCGAAGGGAAGACAGTTATATTAACGTTTTGGCAAGCACCTTGAACTTCAAGTTGTCTACAAGCGTAGGATGTGGCCACTGGAAGTCAACCATGCGGCCAGTGTCCACATAGCCCATCTTGGTGTACCAGCGCAGGATCTCGCCACGCATAGGGAACACCATGATCCGTGACTCGGACAGAGCCAGGTGGTTGCGTGTGAACTGTTCTGCCGCATGCACCAGCTGGCCACCAATGCCCATCGACTGATACGCCGGATCTACCGACAGCAGACCAAGCACAACATAGCCGTCGTGGGGCTTCACCTCGATGTTCCCCACCAGCACAGGATCCTGGCTTTCGCCCTGCTTGTCCGAGGTGTAGAAGGCAAGAAAGAGAGGTGGCTCGCTGGTGAGCAGCTGGGTGCGGATCTCTTCGCGCGTGTAGCGCTCACCTGTGACCAAGTGGCACTCGGTGGTCCATGATTTGTCTGCGCATCAGCACAACACGCTGCCCCCCCCACACACCTGAGCGATAGGCGACATTGATGATGGCGTGGAGTTCGCCAAGCAGTGCCTCATCCGCCGGCGTGCTGCGTCGCACGCTCACACACAGCCGTTCTGCGGTGGTATGCGTGGTAGTAGCTGGCATTGCGAAACAGCTGCCGCCTTCACACGTGTAGCCCTTTTAGCGCCATCGTCTTGCACAAAGTGCAGCGTTTGGTCGTTCAGTTCGAAACCGTAAAACAACAACAACAACAACAGCTTCAATAACGAAACAACCGCCATCGCCACGCCGCAGAGTGTAGAACAAGCGCGCCGCTGCTTCCGCCTGCTGCTCACACTCGCCTGCACGCCGACAAACGCGTCGATAAACGCACCGCGGCGTGTGGATGTCCTGCTGCCGCGCCACGCTCTGCCAAAAACATCGTCCCACAGCAAGCCATGGCTCGCGGCAAACAAAAGGAGCAGGCGCGGTACGTGCGCCCCTTTCCTCCGCCCTTCCACGTCTCTTTCCTCCAGCGAAAAGGCCCAAAAGCTGGCTGACAGCAAGAAGGGCGGCGTGTCGCAATTGGGCGCACGATCTGCGGGCCTCACCTTCGTGTGTCCCGTCTGCAAGGTAGTCCAACAATCGCCGTGCTCATCCCACCGCCATCCGCTAGAACACGTGCCCAAACTACAATGTCTTGGTCTCGCATTACAGTGCGAAGCATCCCGATCGGCCTGTCCCCCTGCAAGACACCTTCTGTTGACCCGTGTGGCCTCCTCCCTTCTCACGTCCTGTGTGTGTATGTATGATAACAACCATGTGCCTGTTCGTGTGTGCAACGGCCATGCTCCATACAATCGCACAACAAAGGCATGTCGCTTGCTTCCTCAACTGCGCTTTCAATACACGCGTGCGTTTGTCGCTCTCTCTCACACGCCCGACTACCAAGTGTGTGGCAATACACAATACAGTGTGGCAATGACCACCATCACGCTTGGCACAATGCACATGTTGAACGGGTAGTGTGTGCTATTTGGACATCATCCACAGTCCTACCAGTAATGCTTTCTCCATCTCAGCACTCAATGAAGCTGTGTCGTTGCTGCCGACAATCCAAGAAAAAGTCTTGTGGCTGCCACATCGCTTCTGCTCACTTGTCGTCCAACAGATTGCATGCTGGGTGGAGAGCTACATGGTATCACTTGCTGTCGATCGCCGTTAAAAGTGATTGTCTCGTCAGAACCATAGACGATATGGGAGTAGAAGGATTTTATGCATACTTATTCGAAAGCGTTTACTAGATTACTGCCAGAGCAAACAAGCAAACGCTATTCCGATGCCTCCGACTCCTCTGACGCTTTCGACACTTCCGATGCCTCCGACTCCTCTGACTCTTTCGGCTCTATGAAGTGTCCGATCCCATGGTGAGCAGCTTTGTCGACCCCCACCTCAATCCCCTGCTCCAGGCCTTTCTCTCCGACTTTCTCAGCCACCTTGCTGGCGACTGAGCCAATCGCTTCTCCGGAAGCGCTGCCTATCACTTTCCCAGCAATCGGTCCACCAAGAAGCCCGCCAAACGCTCCAGTAGTTGCACCCAAAAGTGCATGTTCAATGTTATGGCCAACACTGCTAGGTGTGATTTTGCCAATAAGATGGTGGTTCTTGTCGTACTGGTGAGAAGCCATTTCTGCTTCTGTTCCAACAATCCCACCAGCACCTCCACCAGCGGCCGCTGCTGCCGCTGCCGTCAACAGCTCAGCACCGCCAATCGCTGTTGCACCTATAGCAACCTCAGGAAGCGCTGCTACCGTAAGTGCTCCCACAGCAAGACTCACAGGCACTGCAGCTGCCACTCCGATAATCTCGCCTTTATGGTCGATGAGCCCTTTCTCAAAGCGCTTCAGTCGCGGATACTTCGTCTTCGTCGCAGAAGACGAGGACAGCGACGATGAAGTAGAGAAGGAAGCAGTGCTTTCGCTATGCTTGCGTTTCTTGCTGGTGCGTTTGGACACAGGAGTGTCAACGACATCGATAGAATCCTCATACGTCACACCGGGCGAACGAAGCGAGGACGGGGATGCAGACAGCGATGAAAAGGTGTCGCAGGAAGCGGCTCGAGCAATGAGAACAATCAACAAGAAGCAAAGACGTGTGTGCATTGGAAGCGGGTGCAAGAGCAAGAAAGAGAAGTGCGAGATGCGAAACCATGTGGCAATTGCCAAGACTTCCCAAGGCTGTTTCGGAAGAACGAATCAGCCGCAGCAATATGCGTCACTCTCGCTCATCTGTTGGCAACTGGCTTAGCGCGAAGAACATGTAAATCCATGTGCCAATCACAGACCAGGTCCTGCTGTGTACCGAGAGAGAAGAAGGAGGAGGAGGAGAAAGGAAAGGAAAGGAAACGGCGTTGTGGAAATAACAATGCACAGGCGTGTAGAAGAAGGGGTCCGAAATGTAGTAGCGGAGGGAAAGATGCTCGTGTAGAACACTTCTCTGCGTACCAAGCACGATGTGACGAGTGAGCACTTGCAGTACAGCTACTACCAGGCTTACAAACGTCAACAGCTATGGTCTTTCGATGCGAAGTCGTTCAGGAGCAATGCACATGGTAGCGATATGCAATGTAATGCTAATGCTCACCTGACGCTGTACGCTGGCATCACCTCATTGCTACGCAAGAAATGGAATGGATAAATAGTGTCTCTGACATCATGCTTCCATACGCCTGCGCTCTGTCGACACATGAATGTGGAGAAGCGGCCTGGTTTATTCGATCATAATGAACGCAAACCCTCGTAGCATCCAGAGTTTGTTCTGTAGTTGATGAGTGTAAGATGCTTTGACAGCGCCTACCATATTCACCCTACAAGGAATGCCATTGTTAATGGTATACCATATGCTATGTGGATTCTCTTGGTTGTATGGATGCTGCTGCATTGGCGACTCATAGATATACACATGTAAGCCGTCCTCTCGGGTGCTACCCATCGCGATAATACCGCGCGCATTTTGAGACAGCTTTAGATTCATCACTGCCACATTAGCATCACAGTTGCTACCACATCTCTCTCCGCCCTCCAGTCGCCTCAATACAGATCAGTACCTGAATGTAAACGCAAAACAGAATGCACGACCTTCTGTTCCCGCAACACTGTGGTCACACCATCCAATGGGGAAGCCTAGAATTGCGCGTCAGCTTCTCGCACACTACGCAGGAAACGCTTGCATGCTGATTGAGGAAACCGTGAATGACCATCAACGTCAAGTCCTTGTTGTCGTTAAACTATGGAGCATGAGTGACGCGTGCAATTGGAGATCACCATAATCTCAAGGGTTTTCTGTCTGCGTGTCAGTAGCAGCAGTAGAGGAGGCTATTCACACTTACGAGGATATCGTAGCTAGGGTCGCTCGCCGGTATTCGCTCCATCAGCGCGACAAGGCTAAGATCTGCATGAACTCTTGTTTTGTAATCCTGCAGATAATCGGAAGGACATTTAGTAGGGAACTTAAGTGCTGTGATGCACGAGTGCATTGCATCGCGTATCAACGCCATAAACGGATACAATGCACTTGCTGGTCTGGCACTAGGCAGTTCAGGTAACTGCTTCATGTGTGCGTGATATCTTTGCAAAAATGCGCCATACTGGTGAGCAAGATGCGTCAAAGAGTTCAGAGTAGCAGAGGATGGAGCAGACCGCGGTGCACGCGAGTGTTTGTCCAATTTCTGCTGGAACTCAACAATCAGCTTCACGGACTGCCCACGGTCTTCAAGCAGTCTATCCACAGCCTGCTGCGATAGTGCTGGAGGAGGATGCGATGGAACAGGGTTGACCGTCACCACGAAGATAGATTCGATCGGCGAGGAATAGGCATTAAAATACCCAACCAACTGTTCGTGTGAGCACGCGACACAAATGCCCACTTGCCTTCTCGTTGCGAGCTCCGATGTACATGGGTTTTGAAAGACTGGAGTCGACATCCCACCAATGCACCGCACCATCTTCGGGCAGCTTGCCGTTTTCCATCGGTCCTGGCACTAGTGCAGACAGGTGTTCTGGTGTACTCATATACACTCCCATCGCATTGGTCAGTGGCAGTGTGTGCACTACACGCACCACACCCTATGTGAGACAACACCGATGGTGAAGAAGCAAGTACGCTGATCAATGAGCACTTGAGTAACGACCAAATTGTGTTCCAGCATTATGTACTCGACAATAGGTGCTAACCATCCATCATCGTCCCTGGGCGTCCCGATCAATTGTATAGATAGTCGGTTCATATGTGCAGATGTAACTACAGGCCTGCCTAACTGTCATAGAGGTAAGTCATGCGTCATGGCTGGGCACGCGTGTACTATAGCGTTGATGGTATGCTAATGCAAGCAGGCGAGATGAGCGCCACACGTCGACACAACGCTTACCAATACACATGAGCCCTCGTATTGAAGTTCGTGGTATATGAACGCGTTGCATGCGTCGTCTAGATTGTGCAGAGCCTTTAGTAGTGAGCCCAGGCGCTTTTTCGATTTGGATATGTCTCCTTTGCTTAGTGCAGTGGAAGCCAAGGTAAATTTTTTGCTGATCTGTGAGAGCGTATCGTTCGGGTATAGTGTCCTGATGTTATCTAGAGCTCTGGCGCACTGGCTTAGTAGTTCCGACCATTTCTGAGCATTTGGATGTTGACTGCCAGCGCTAAGCTCGCCTATGAGGCCCTGGATCACTTTCAGTGTGTTTTGCAGATACTTTTGAATAGAAACAACAGAAGCGGGCCGGTAAAAAGGTTTTAGCTCCACCCTGTTCTCCTATTCTGCGTGAGCACAGCGATTGGCAAGAGGGAGACACACCGGTTCGCCAGTGGACACGCGATGATAGTAGGGTACGCTGTTGAAAGCGTCCCAGTCGGGTTTTGTATAGCTCTCCTTCATTGCATCGCGCACATGGGTTGACGCTTGCTTGGTTCTAACACTTTGCTGGAGGGAACGGCTGGCATCCGCAAAGAGTGTATGCGGCAGCGAAGAGAAGCCTTCACTCTTTATGGAAGAGGGGATGGCAGCATCTACAGCAAGTGCACAGGACAGCAGTGTTAAGGAGAAGACGAAATGCATCGTATAAAGCACAGAAATGCGTTTAAGCAACAGCAGGTCTACAACGGGCAGGCGGGCAGAGTGAAGCTGCGTGCCGCAACCAATGTGCAAAAGATGTTTTTGTTTCCAACCCACATGGCATGTCCACTTCGCACAATGGCAACAGAAATGAACATCTGCTTCTACAAACAGCGGCGCTGAGCAAAACGCCTTTCTTCTCCCTTACCCCTCTCCCCTCTTGTCGGTGTCCGTTTGTGTACGCGTGTCCTATGTCTGCGTGCTGTCTGAAGTGCGATTATCAGGATCACCGTAGCAAAGGGAGACTGCGTTGGTCGATCCAAGAGTGCATGGCTGTTACGTTTGTGTCTCATGGATTCCAAACGTGCTGTGCAGACCGGGCAGTAGTGCCTGGCCGCCAGCACCGCACACAATCTGCCACGCGCCAACTGCCTGCCCTTGCTCGCACGCATCCGCACTCTGCACACACGAACAGGCAGACAAGGGCAAATGGTACGAGCAACAAGATTTCATTCCAAGTGTGGGTAAATATAGATCATCCAACCGATACAATCGCACATACACCCTACGCTCCCGCGAAAACAAGTGTCCAGCCAACTGACTACCCTTTCTTGGTCAATGCCTTTTGAACTTCTTTGTACATCCTGTCTACTTTCTTCAGAAATGTCGTATGTTTTGCTAGCAATGGCAATTGTTGCGCAGCATTTCTCCATTCGGGAAACACTTTCACATAGCCACTCAGCATTCGTTCTGCATTGACTGCATGTAGCGTCGCTGCCTTAGATGTTTCCACGAGTGCAGCGGTCTTCGCCGTGCTCTTTTTGGATGCTTGGATCAGTGCGATTGCTTTCATCATGTTCTGGTGTGACCGTTTCAGTCCGGATAGTAGGAACTGCGTGACAAACGCATTCTTGTCACGGTACTTGACAAAAGAAAATCCCGGATAATATCTGTTGAAAGCGGCTGCGTCCTTCATGATGAGTGTGTCCCATTGACCGGGCACATGCTCCAGCTGCTCCACCAGCACAACAGCATCTGGCAGTGCAAAATACTTCATCTCTTGTGCCATCTCCATCATGTGCAGCAGGTGGTGCTCGTACAGCTTCCCGCTTGCAAACAGCGCCATTGATATGCGAAAGTGGGTGCGGATAGCGCGGTCGGTGGCAACGACCACTCTGTCGCTTTTGCCGGCCACATACGCCGCATACGATGGAAACTGGCTGAGAGACGACATTTCCCACGACGCCACTCCTCCTTTCGCCAACAGGGATGTAAACGTCCACACATTAGAATCGAAATCCACGACATCCCTGGGATATGCGCGGTGGCTGAGCAGTTCAACACCTAACCGAACCAGGCTGCTGGGCGAGGGATAGGGGAGCAGACCGAAACTGAGTGACAACAGATGCTGGAAGAGGTCGGGGTGGTCTTCTGGACGGGTGAGGGCGAAGGTGAAACGACTGTACGCGTAGGTGGGCTGGAAGAATCTAGATCTAAAAGCGGTGTACGTGTCTGACTCGATGGAATGGGAAAAGCGTGTTGCGTAGTATCGCTCGTAGTGGGCGTCGCACTGTTTCATCATCGTGTGCAACACATGTTCCCATGCCGTTGGCGGCAGCTTCAGCCACCGCAGCACGGTTTTGGAGATGTCTATTGTTTTGGCAGGAGGTGAATTTAGTCCGTTTTCGAAAACACCATTGAAGGTAGCATCGACGGATTGGTATGCGAGCTGCTGGAGGTTGCTGAGGACCTGCGTGGCAGGCTGTTTCCAGTCCATGTCGCTTAGATCGGCGAAGATGGCTGGACACCATATGCGCTCTCCCTCTCTGTTCTTAATAAAAGTGTCGGTGTGCAAGGCGACGGCGGCAGCGGCAGCAGTGCCTGTCTGTATATGCAGTTCTCTCCGAAGGATGTTTGTCACTTTTCTACGCAAGTCTATAAGTGTGTGCTGTCCATTCAAGATTTTGATTATGGTGGTGGTTCCTGACCGAGACAGCATGGTGCTTGACAGTGGTGGGGTGGCGGTGAAGGCCGTTTCAGCGGATTCAGATGGATCCTTGTGGGGCAGCTGTGGACCGGCAGTGGTTGGGGTGTTGGTGGAGAATACGAATTTAAACAGATGTTTTTTTGCGACAAACGAAGTGCCTGGCGTAGCGGTGGCAAGCGCTCCCAGCAGCAGCAGTGACAAAATAAGAGGTGTGATAAAACGCATGACAGCAGGAGAAACAGGCGAAGAAGAGGCGTGGCCGTGCGTGCAATGTGCACTGTTGGCGAAAACCACATGGTCCACAGCCACAACCGCACATGATGGCTAGCCATATGCTCGCCCAGGCGTGGGCATGTAGAAGCTGTTTGTTGGGGTGGGCATGGCGTGGGACCACAGCTGCAGCCTTCGCTGTTGAGAAGCGGACAATGCTGTAGATGCTGTGCGAGGGGACAATGGCTCATATCATTGTATTAACTGCTTTGGTGAATGCAACACTGCTTGCCAACAACGGCACACGCAACGCTTCGTCTCTCCACTCTGCGTACACTCTCATGTAGGCGTCCCGCTGTCCTGTTGCAACGATATGTCTGTGCGACTCCTGTAGCTTGGGTGTCAGGAACTGTGTGACAAACTCGGTTGGGTCGTGGTAGCGGGCGAGGAGTGTGTCGGAGTGAGCCCCTTGTCCTTGGAAGGCAGGCATCATGCGTGCGGGATCGTTGAGGTATAGCATCCATGTGCCCTGCATGCGTTCCAGGTGCTTGGCCAGCATCACAGCATCAGGCAGCGTGAAACACTGCATCATCTGGACCACTCTGAGCAGCAGCAAAAAACGTGCTTTGGTCAGACTTGTCAAATCACACAGCGCCAAAAAGAGACGGAAGTGTGTGCGGATCATAGCGTCGCTGGTGATGGACACCTGGAAGGTTCTGCCTGCTTCATAGGCCGCATAGGATGGAAACTGGTTGAGGGACGCCGTTTCCCACGACGCCGTACCCTGTCTCATCAAGAGGTGTATGAGCATGTTTTGGTTGTTGAAGATGTGTTTGACGTCGTCGTTGGTGGTGACGCGATGACGGAGCAGCTCGACGCCCAGACGCACCAGGTTGTTGGGCGAAGGGTGTGGGAGAACGTCTTGATCGAACAGTGATAGAGCACGAGAGAGGTCGGTGTAGTGTGCGGGGTGGTCGCAGACAAAGTAACTGTATGAGTAGCTGGGCTGGAAGAAGCGCGCTCTGTCGAATCTGTAGGAAGACGGACCGGTGGGCGAGGAGAGGACGTGGCCATGCATTTCTGCCGCTGTGCTGTCATCGACGTGGTAGCGGGTGTTGACGTAGTGCACGATGTATGTCCACACAGCCGGAGGCAGTTTCAACCAGGGAAGCACGGTTCTGGAGATGGCGAATGTTTTGGAGCGGGGTGCATTGATCGTGCTTTCAAGCGCACCGTCGAAGGTGGCGTCGACGGCCTGACGTGCAAACCGAGAGAGGTGGTCGATGATGGCATCGACAGTGTCTAATGCGGCGATGGTGGTCAAATCGGCGTAGATGGTAGGACGCCACACTTCTGTTCCTTCCTCGTTCGTGATATCAGTGCCAGTCAGTGTGGTGGCACCGGTGTGTCGTGTCAGTTCGTTCAGCAGGATCATGTGGACCGTGTGGCTGGTGGTGACGGTGTACTTCTCCCCTAAGACCTTGATGACAGCGTTGGTGGCTGGTTGAGACAGAATAATGGGTTGTGGCGGCAGGGGGATGGTGGCGTGGTGCGAGGCAGTGATGCACACTGCCGACAGCAGCAGCAGCGCAAGAGCATTATTCACGAAGCGCATGACAACAAACAGCCACGGACGTTAACAGACGCAGGAGCGGAGATGGAGGAGAGGCGGGAACAGGAAAGGAGAGGAGCTGCGACACGGAACATGTGTTGCCTGTGTGCGCGTGTTGACCAGCCACACATCCACGAGGCAAACACGTTCTGCGACAAACACCTCGCGTGCGCACTGTTTAGACGAAGACACACACACAGAGAGAGAGGGAGGGAGGGAGAGAGACGCACACAGATAACACACACAAATACAAACACACGGAGAGAGAGAAGAGACCGTTTGCACCACAACAGCTGTGTGACAGGATATATATTTATAACAATACACAGCAATACATCGTGTTCCTATTGCGCTGCCTGTGCTTATGCCAGCACGGCGCTGTGCCTTAAGCGCAGGCGTGTGTCGAATGGCGAGCGATTGTTGTGGACATCCGTCGCGGGTGTTGACAACGCGTATATTTTTTTGACCTCCGCTGCTGCCTTTGCTGTGTTCTGTTGCTCCTATGTGTATGCGCTCTTTCGCGGTGTGTGCTTTTGGTTGCCGCCATTGTGAACAGCTCTTTCGCTGCTGCGAAGCATGGTAGTGGCTACCAGCCGGTGGCTGAGCTCGATCCAGCGGCACCTGTCCACATGCCTCCCTCCTCGCGTGCCCCTATACCCATGCCCCACAGCCCCATAAACAACGGTCTGCATGGCGAGTCCCACTCTCAGCAAGAGTTGATCACGCTCATGCTTGCAAACGCACAGTCGCTGCGCAGCTACGTTGCTGGCCAGGCTGCGGAGAAAAGCGAGCTCATGGACCTACGCTACCAGCTCTTGTTGAAGAACATTGAAGGCTGCAGGTCTTCGACGAGTTTCTGGAAAGGGCACGTGAGCATTGCAGAAGCGCTGGGAAAGCTCAACTTGCCTCGCGACACGATGTACTACTTTGTCGAGATGCTAAAACTGATTGCTGAGTTCTACTCGGCGGACTATCTGAGCGAGCATACACGGGTTCTAAACAAGACTGGGCACCGACTGATCATGCATGTATACGAAAGCTTGTCGTTCATCTACAGAATGCGTACGAATGCGTCCGAAACGTACGAGCTGGTCAAATTGTTCAGGGAGGATATGTCCATCATTCGCGCCATACAGTATATCAACGAGAGCTTCAGGCGTGAGGATAGTAGTGACAAGCGGTTCATGAACCTGATGGTGTTCAATCCAGTGCTGTTGCTGGTTGCCAAAGACGCGTCTTCTCTGATGGTGCCGTTTCTGGTGCTGAGGCACTACGGGCTACAGGAGTACTACCTGAGAACACCCTGGCAGGCCTGGCCTGACAAAGAGATAGAGCAGCATATGCGATCCTTAGCATACATGCAGGAGGAAGTGGAGCAGAAGCAGAAGCACCAGCGTCGCAGCAGCACTGATGCAACAATGCCATCGAACACACCGCCATCCAAAGACACTTAGACATGCGGCTGCATCCGATGCCATAGATCGTGGTCGGAAGAAGAACGAATAAACTGTGCCGGTGAACAAAGACACACCTGCACCATTCTGCATCCACGCTAGGTCCATGTTCGTGGCGAGCACAGGCTGCATGCGACGAATGTTTTTCCACATCCGCACCCGCACCCGCCCACGCCTTTTCCAGCTGCACATGTCCGCCGCAGCCAAGCACACCACGCCGTGGCAGCCGCCTACGCCCGTGGCTGCTGCTCCCGCGCTGCATTTGTACAACTCCATCACCCGCACAAAGGTGCGTCAACACGTCGCACCCCCGCCGTCGCTCACTGCCATCCCAGACACCGTTCGTTCCCCACACCGCCAACCGCGTCACTTGGTACAACTGCGGTCCCACCGTCTATGCGCCCACCCACATGGGACACGCACGCAACTACATCAGCGTCGATGTGCTGCGTCGCTGCCTGCAAGACTACTTCCGCTACGACGTGCTCTTCATCATGAATATCACCGACGTCGACGACAAAATCATTGTTCAAGCACGCCAGAACCATCTGTTTGAACAACGCAAGGCCACTGCTGCCCAGACAGATAGAGACACCCTTGTGTCTGAGCTGAGACTGGCCCTGAACACATATGTCCAGGACAAGCTGGCTATCACTGGCGTGGAGGCGTGGGATACCGTGGTCGAGAAGATGCGGTCGGAAACAGACGCGAAGTATACTATGCACTATCGGGCTGCGGTAGGCATCCCGTCACCGCCGCACCTCTGACCGTCCTAGCATGCAGCGAAGCAGGCATTGGACGCGATCTCCCCTGCTACCTTGCCCGCTGACCTACTGGATCAGTGTCGTGATGTGATCGCCTCCTATCTCGACACCCACCACGGCCACAGTGTCACGGATCCCTCTATTTTCCGACACACCGCTGCCTTCTGGGAACGCGCGTTTCTGCAAGACATGCAGAAGCTGAATGTGCGCTCTGCTGACGTGGTTACACGCGTCAGCGAATTCATCCCCGAGATCATTCATTACGTGGAAACCATCACCGCCAATGGGTTTGCGTACGTCCAGCCCTCCCCTCTCCCACACCTGACCCTCCCTCCAGCTATGCTGCAGAAGGCTCCGTCTACTTCGACACCACCGCGTTCCATCGCCACCCCGATCACACCTATGCGAAACTCGCGCCTGAGTCGCAAGCCTCTTCGGCGCTGTTGGCTGAAGGCGAGGGCAGTCTCTCCACCTCGCTGCTCGGCAAACGCCATCCGTCGGATTTCGCACTATGGAAAAAGAGTCGGCCAGGCGAGCCTGCATGGCCAAGTCCGTGGGGGTCTGGAAGACCCGGCTGGCACATCGAATGCTCTGCCATGGCTGGCGCTGTGCTCAACAACCAGACCCTGGACGTGCACAGTGGCGGCATGGATCTGAAGTTCCCGCATCACGACAACGAGATGGCACAATCGGAGGTACGCCAGTGAAGGGCGGAGGAGCCAAGCGCTGTCCCACCTCACACGTGTCCTTACAGGCGTACTACGGGTGCCACCAGTGGGTCAATTACTTTCTGCACACCGGGCATCTGCACATTGAAGGCCAGAAGATGTCGAAATCGCTCAAGAATTTCATCACCATCCAAGTGTGTCCCCCGTGAAAAGCGCACTACAGCCGCACTCACCGTCGACAGGAAGCGCTAGAGAAGTATTCCAGCAGGCAGCTTCGGCTCTTCTTTTTGATGCACGCGTGGGATGCTCCCTTGGATTTCCAGGCAGCAGGGATGCAGAATGCATGTGCCATGGAGACCACGCTCCATAACTTTTTCATGCATGCCCGCGCACTGCGCCACACGGAAACCACCGTCCAGGGCCACGGATACGGCAAGGAAGAACTCACGCTGATGGCTGGATTGGCGCAACAGCAGGCAGCGGTGCATGCTGCAATGTGTGACTCGATCAACACACCTGCCGTGATCCAAGAACTGCTGGAACTGGTGCGCATGACCAACGTCTATATGAAGACCGCTCGCTCGGCAGATACTGTTAACGGGGAGGTGGTACGACTTGTGGCCGACTACATCACGCGTATTCTGAAGGCAGGCAGCATTTGTTGGCCGCATACTTAAGTGCTAGGTGTTCGGATTGATTGCCGACGACTATGCAGGCATCGGGTTTGAACCGGAACGGAGCAAGGCCGCAAACGCGTGTGGAAACGTATGCACGCGCTGCAGAGGCGTGCCGTGATGGTGACGCGTGGTGTAGTCGGAAGAGGAAGTAGTGATGCCGTATGTCAAACTACTGGCTCGCTTCCGTGATCAAGTGCGAAATGCCGCCAAATCAGGAGAAGGTAACGGGACAACGACGTGCAGGCGCATCGCAGACTCATGACTGTGCAGCTGCCAAGGCGTTCCTGATTGCGTGTGATAAGCTTCGTGACGATGATCTGGCAGAACTGGGTGTGATCTTGGACGACCAAGAAGACGGGAAAGCACTCATCAAAGTGGTTGGCAAAGAGGAGATCCAACGATTGCGCGAGGAAAAGATCAAGGTTTGCGTGGCGGTGCCGACGGCGATGTTAACAGCGCCAGCGGGATGAGGAAAAGGCTGCACGACGCATTGCGCAACAGGAAGAGGCTGAGCAGAAGCGCAAAGAGCGCCTGGAAAAAGGACGTGTTGCACCTGAGGCAATGTTCCGCACAGAAGAGTTTGCAGGGCAATTCTCGCAATTCGATGATCAGGGCGTACCGACACATGATGGCGAGGGCGCAGAGCTAGCCAAAAGCCGGCGCAAAAAGTTGACGAAAGAGTGGGAGCAGCAGAAGAAATTGCATGCTGAGTTCCTTGCTGCTGCCGCTGCTGCCACTGCCACTGCCACTACCAGCACCACTACCACTACCACTGTATAGATACTAGATCGAGTAATAGATCCGCATGGCACTGTGGGTTAAGAGAAGAAGTGTACTTGTAACCCGATATGCTGGAAAACTCCACTAGACGCATTGTTCTGAGCGGCTGGCGCAAACGAGGCGCTACTGCCCAGACCCACGCCGAATGTCCACCAGATGTTGCGGTACTGTCCGTCCAGCAGTATGCCCAGCCCTCGGCGAAACCCGAACCTGGCTTTCAACACGCCTTCTGCGCCATTCCGCCACTCTACACCACATGTGACATCGGAATCGTAGCTGAACAGGTTGAAGTCATAGCGCGTTGACAAATACAGCTGTTGTCCAGGTGTGCGCTTGGAGTCTGCGCCGTTAACAGATGGCGATTCGGGCAACAGGAAACACGTATACGCAATGCTTGTGTGTCCAAACACCGGGTGCCAAGTGGCCGTCCACTCCCAGAACCGCGGAGAATAGCTCTTGTAGCGTATTCCAGCCGACGCTAGAAACCGTGTTCACAATGTGTGTAAAACGAGAAGCATGCGTACATACCACCACCAGAGTTCTCTTTCATGGTGTAGAACACTTCGCCACCCACACTCCATTCCCCAATTGAAGCGGTTGCATCGGCCTGCTGTGGATGCGATGACCGCGATGTGTGTTCCGTGCGTGGGTTCAAGCGTGCCAGCACGCGTCCACCGATCAGCAGGTCGTCGGTGGTGAAGGACATTTCGGTTGTGTAGCCAGCACGATGTTTTTGCTGGTAGTGCATTGACAGCTAGCGCAAGCACAAGGAGAAAGAAGCGGTCAGCACACAGGCCTGCAGATGGACAGAACGATTACGTATGATATGTCGCCACGTCGGAAAGTAAGCTTGTTGACAGCGGTCGCACGCAGCAAGGCGGTACTCTCGCTCCCAGGCAGCAGACGAACACCGAGTGCCTCTAAGCGGCCGTCGGGTGCAAACAGCCGTCCGTAGAGCAGCCATTCTTTGGAGTAGTCGCTCGTGGAAGCATGGGGCGATAGACGGAATCGTTCGGCGAGCGGTGTGAAAGCCATCATGCCTTCAGCACTCACGTCTAGCGGTGTTGAGGATGCAAGATACGACAGGTGACCGTCAAGATGCGGTAGTGGCCGGAATGAAAGACAAGATTTTAAGAATGCCGTTGATGACTTCGAGGTCTGCATCGCTAGACCTTGCGGCAAAGGGAAATCAAGAATGGCTGGACGGGCAGAGAGAGGAGGAGGTGGGCGACCGGAAATAAGCGCGTGAAGAGCATGCGCGACACACACACGTACTTCTTGAAGGCGTGCACATGTCGGAGTAGAAGTCCTGCGGATTCCAGCTGGATTCGCGGTAGAAGGCGTGCAGACAATAGTTCATGAAATCGTACATCTGAAGGTGTGCGTGCGTGTGTCGTTTTCGAGAGACGCGACCTAAAAACCGCTGCCTTCACCGCTTCCATGGCTGAAACGGCAATGATTGCGCCATTGACAGCGCTGCCAGTCTTCCGCCAAAAAGATCGTGCGGATGCAGACGCGGGTGCGGTGGATGAGGACTTGTTGACGCTGGTGCACTCAGAGCCACAGGTGGTTGTGCGTGGTTTGGCCACAGCAGCATCTGAGGAGACGGGCACGCTGTTCGTCTGCCAGGAGAAGCTGGTGTTCTTTGCGTCAAGCAGCGGCTTCACCGTTGACTATCGGCATGTCATAATGCATGCGACAGACCGTGAGCGGCAATGTATATACTGTCAGTTGAGTGTGCTTGAAGACGATGAAGATGCAGCTGAGACACTGCAGGAGCTGACCTTTCACCCAGCCAACGTCGACAACCGTACTGCTGCCGTTGGATGTCAAAAGCTTACGTGCCTGTAGTCGACGCCATTTTCCATGCTGTGTCCGAGTGTGCCGCGCTGCACCCAGACGAAGCTGACGATATGCCAGAAATGTTTTCCACAGATGACGCAGATCTGGACACTGCTGCACTCATGACCGGCATGCCGTTCCTCAACGAAGCGGGTCAGGTAAACAGATTGCGTGTGTGCGTGTGTGCGTGTGCGCGTGTGTGCGTGTGTGTGCGCATTCGTGTGAGATGTTATTGCTGACGACACCTACAATGTCTAGGCGCAGTTGGCACGTCTAGAAGGACTACTCAACACTTCGAAAGAGCACGATCAAGCACCGGATGCCGCACAATTTGAGGACGCGGATTAGCTCTGCTGCACAGATGCATAGGGTGACACAGTATGGATATGCTTGTCATCATAGAGCACCCCTTAAATCCACTTTCAATGCAATCCTACATTCTCGTGGCCAATCGTCTTCCTGCCGTCGAATCTCGCTGTCATCACTCTCCTGTACAGATGGAGTGGTGACTGTATGGGTCGCATGGGCCGCATGGGCCGCATGTATGCTGACAGGCCCATTTACACACATAACGCACTCTTGCCCAGTCGTATAACGAAGAGTGAAGAAACATGCTTCGAGTGTCATGACGGGAGTGCATAGGAAGAAGCCGGATGCTAGTGCTCCACACAACGAGTCTATCTGCGCTACTGCTGGGTACGAGATAGATAGCTTACACACAGTACGCTATGCATGCACACATCTGCCAATCTCACCTATCGCAGCAGAAAGTGATAGTGCTCATGGTATGGCACAGCACGCGAAGGCAGAATATACGACAATGCATGCTAAGAATTCGAATCAACAATGAAGTGTTTACATATTTGTTTCGTAAAATAAGCAAACGATAAGATGAAAGCAAGAAGGCGAGTAGAAAGCAAATGTGATAGAGGAAAAGCATACAGATATTTTGTTGGATTAGTAAGAGGGGCTGTATGGGTCAGCATGCACTGACGGCTGCGATAGCGGATGAGGAGCAGACGATCCAGCAGGACTAGCCACCGCGTTAGCTGGCTGATCCAAAGAACCTGATGTCTGTGGATGCGTAGACTGAAATCCTGTATGTGGGGGTGGGGGTGGTGGGGGTGGCGACGGTGTAGACCCAGCAGCAAATGCATGTCCTGGCGACGAATGCGGGTGCGTTTGGTACTGTTGTAGCATTGGACCACCTACACAAACACCCATGGCAAGTGTTAAATACAGCATACACAGGACACCTGTCGTTGCGCATATACCAGGGGTAAATGGATCCTCCGACCGCCGAGGTGCTGGCGAGGATGGATACTCACTCGGGCTTGCTCGGCCAACGGAACTCGCACTGTAAGTCATGGACGGCTGAAAGCCATGTCCAGGGGTGAATGGCTGTTGCTGCTGCTGTTGCTGCTGCTGCTGGGAATAGAAGGAAGGCGTTCGGGAGTCGAAGGGGGATCCGTCTGGACCTACTGGGTAGAATATACTGTGTTGCTCCTGCTCAGCGCTATTATTCATCATGTGCGGATCGTTGGCTGGTCGAAACTGCAGCGCGACTGGTGGCACAGAAGCATTTGGAGGAGGGTAGGATAGGTATACAGGAGCCAGCGCTGCTGCACCAGCCATCGACGAGCTGCCCATGATCTGGTCGTCGAACACAGGGTTCAGGGCTTTCTTTCGCCGAGATTTGCGTGCCAGGCAAACAAGCAGCGCAAGAAGTATTGCGACAAGAACACCCCCTCCAACGGAGATGCCCACAATAGCACCCACAGGCAGTCCCCCGGAGGAACTTGCGGCTGGTCGGGGCGTACCCGTGGGCTGAGCAGGGTCGGTGACGGTGAGCAGTATAGAGTTGATGGGGGAAGAGGCTGAGCCGGTAGGAGTAGAAACTGTTGCGGAAGTGGCTGTAGCTGTAGCGGAAGTGGTAGCATCAACGGTAGTTCCACTCCTGGTCGCCATAACAGGCAACTGGCAGGCTTGGAGAGGTGGGGGAGTGAGAGGCGGCTGTTCACAACAGGCGGTGCTGCTTCGCCAATCCTTTATTCTCGCTCTGCCAGCACCATTCCGTGCCACCACCTACCGTAGGAGCGAAGTAGCGGCTTTACCGGATAGCCACACATTTTCTACACATTCCAGCCACTATCTTGCATAGTTGTATTGTGTTAAGACTATTTCCCTCACGCTGAAAACAAGGGGAATTAGCTCAGATGGTAGAGCGCTCGCTTAGCATGCGAGAAGTACGGGGATCGATACCCCGATTCTCCACTCCTTTCTTTTGCCAATCTTACCCTTTTCTTCCCGCCGATGCCATCCGCCGCTCTGCCCAACAGCATTTCCCTTACCGATTGGCACCGGCTGACTGGTGGCGTGGAGCTGTCCAAGTCGTACGCTTGATGTGGTGTGTTCGTCTGCTGAAGATCCTAGCGATGTGGACCAGATGGTGCTGCAATACCTGCTGCATGAGGGCCACCACCAAGCGGCTATAACGTTCGCCAAGGAGGTGCAGCTGCCTACACTAACAAATGACACTCTGTTGGAACAGCGCGAGGCTATTCGCAAAGCATTTATGGCGGAACGTGTGGCGGACACTATGCGACTACTCAACGACGTGAATCCGGAGCTGTTAGAGACAGACGCGTCTCTCGCTTTGTCCGTGCACCAGCAAACACTGATTGGACTCCTGCGGGAGAACCGGCTAGAAGAGGCGTTGGAATTTGCCCAAGAACGGCTCGCACCGCTTGGGGAAATGGACGCTAGTGTTCTACCACAGCTGGAACAGACACTGGGGCTTTTCGCGTGGGAGAAGCTGGAGGATAGTCCGTGTGCTGCCCTGACGAGTGCTGCTCATCGGGAATCGGCAGCGCGCATGCTGAACCAGGCAGTGCTGCAGGGCGAAGGAATGGCCACACAAAGCGCGTTGGAGCGTTCGATCAACCTCGCCGGCTGGATGGACAAGGAGCTGGCGGCAGTCTGCAAGTTTCCAATGTGGTCGGAGGATGCGGCGGCTCCTCAAGACATCGATGTAGACTAGTATTTGGATACAGAGGGCGTTACATTCTACGGGTGATATGCTTCATTCGCCGCATGAGCGTGGCCACGAGCGTCAAGCCGATCAGACCAGCAGCACCCGCCACACCCCAGAAAAGGGCGACGGTGCTGTGTTCCAGCCCACTCTGCAGATTCATGCCAAAGGTCCCCACCATAAATCCACCCGTGGTGACACCCAGTGTGCCCATAGCCAGTTTGAGCTCCAGCTGAAGCAGACTGTTTCGCTGCGAGTCCAGAATGATGTTGACAATGTCCTCGGTCGCACGCATGTTGGAAGAGGTGCTGGCCACCGTGTTGGCAATCTCCTCCACCTGTGTAAGGTATGCCTCCAGCAGCAGCTCGATGGCGTCGTGTTGATGCGTTGTGCGCATAACGCCGCTGGCCTTATCCGTCAGGTACATGGCCACCAGGTCCTCGTCTGGTGATGTGAGCGGGGGAACATACGTCACCAGCTACCACACGCCTACCATTTTCCAATAGATCGTTGATTGCGTCTCGGGTGCTAAGCACTTTTCGCTCGTACACGGCTAGCCGTTTCGAGTATTGCAGCAGCTCCTTGAGGCGATCGCTGTCGATCCGCTCCTCCAAGCACACCAGCACATCCGTCACCATGCCCACCAGTACTTCCATTTCTGACTGTAGCGACGCCACCATGCTAATAAGAATGGCCTCAAGTGCACTATACTCGCCTCCCGCGCATCCCATTCAACACCGCACACGCATACGCGCGCATACCGGAACTCGAATGGCAGATTGTTGGCGGATGAGCCTTGCGCGCGTAATCTTTCCTGTAGATCGTAGATGAACAATGACTGCTGATAGCTGTCGGTGCTGCCAAACGTGTCGAACAACACGACCATGTCAAATTTGATCAGCGCGCGGATGTGGTTCAGGTGGACCAAGATTGCCTTGTCCCGCACGAGGATTGCAGGCAGCTGGTTGATGAAATGGCTGTCGATCTGAAGATGCGTGAGTTTTATGTCAGTACCGGCGGTAGCTGCTGCAACAGCAGAAAAGGCCTACCTTGCGCAGATCTCGCGGCTGGTGCAGGCAGGACGGTTAGCTGTTGCCCAATAATCAACACAGTACGTGCTTACCTGTAGTCCATGCTGTACACTGTTTAGTACATTGATTGATACAAGAGGCGGGGAAGCTCACCTTCGTGCAAAGTTCAGCTTTGGAAAACTCACCGGCAGTGGTGCGCACGTTGCCCTCGCAATCAAACTCTGTACCTGGTGCACGTCAATGAGCTACGTCAAAGCCCATGCAACGCTACATCTTAGTCGAATGTCGCCAGTTTGCTTCACAAGCTTTGATTTCGACGCAGGCAGTGTTCGGTTGGAGACGTGTGAGAGGACGACGTCGGCGCAGCGTCTGGCGCAGAGGCTAAAGCGAGATCGCTGCAGCGCGGGAGTGAGGAAAACGAATTTGGGCGTGGACGTGGCGGGAAGGTGGGAGCGGGTGCAGAGCGCTTGTCCGCGTCGCAGCGCAACACAGCAGCGTGTGGACATGAACGCGACACTTTTTGACAGTGGCAGCCGCCGCGCCGCCACGTACTGGCCATCCTCTGGCACACGGCGCGTGCATTCTTGGACGCAGCGAACGCTCACTACGTGGACGCAAAAGCGGTTCAGATCAACATTAAAGAGCGCGTGTCGTGCTGAGAACGGCTTCAGTGGACGTGTTCCATTCCTAACCACATGCTTACAAACAATGGCACGGATCACAAACGAATCCCTGCTTCTTATTATCTCTTCTCTGCCATCTCCTGCTGCGCCATTCGCGCTGTCGTCGTCCCGATACCATTAGTCCTCCAGTGATCGGGCCACACAGTCGCGTACAACACGCTCGTACTCTTTTCGATCGTTGCGCCACATTTTCTACATACATCATCAGCACACGCTCCGTGCTGCAAAGAGGAAGTGGTGTACGCAAGCATCGATGTTAGCACCACTTTCGTCGTTTGGTTCCGCCAGCATGCTCACGACGGACAGCAGAATCTTTTCAACCGACTGCACGGGCGACCAACGTTCTGACGCCGACTCGTACATATTAGGATCATCGCCCGGCTAGAGGTGCACGCGCGACGTTGCGTCAGCAATAGACGCTGCATGCCACAGGATTACTGCATGAAGAATGGATATGCAGACTTCGCCATTAGCGTAGACTGCGCTGTGTCAGTGCCTGTGCGTGGAGACCGCATTGACGCACACACCGTTAGGATGGAAAATGGGCGAGGTAAAGATCATCGTCTATGCGCACACATTGGTATGCGTATGCAAATGCGGTCACACATACTGGTGGGTTCAGCGGGTAGTCTTCCGGGAAGGTCAGGGTTGCAGTAAAGATGCCGCCTTCGAATGGCGTTCCCTCAGGTCCTCTGTATCGTTACCGCGACGACCGCGACCACCACCGTGAGTACACGCGTCACTCGAGTTCACAGCCACAAAGCAATGCCTACTCTATCACCGCTTCCCAGAGTAGGAAGTCGTCTTCACTCAGCGGACCTGTGCGCTGTTAGTGCACCACGCCACACCACGCACCCCACGCACCGGCACAGATCCCCTCGGGGGCGTTCAACGTCAATTCTACACACACCCTCATCAGCATTCTCCTGCAGCAGCACGCGCAGTTGCGCTTCTTCCACCTTTGTACTCGGTCATCAGCCGTTTGAGCGCAGTCCCAGTGGCCCGTTTGCGAGCGTTCATTTTTGGAGAAGCAGCAGACAAGCGTTTTGTGTGGGCGTCACGCTCCACTTGGCGATGTTGACGCTTGTGCGGCGGATCGCCACTTCGCGCACGCGTCCATTGATTGCGCTTGGTGTGGAGTCGTCGTTTGACGACACGGCCGTTGCTATCGTCACCCACGACCGCCAGATCCTTGCTGACGTGCGCGTTCACCAACACGCGTTGCACGCTCCCGTCGGCGGCACCGTGCCCAGTACCGCTTGGAACGCGCATATGCGCCACCTCCCAACCGCTATCTCCGATGCCCTCCGCCAAGCAGAGCTGGACATACGCGATGTTGACGTGGTTGGCGTCACGCGTGGCCCGGGAATGCCCGGCTGCTTGAGTCTTGGACTGATGGCGGCAAAGTCGCTGGCCGCAGTGCATCGGTATTTTGCCAGCAAAGACGTATCCGACATCGACGGCTGTCGCTAGGAAACCGCTGGTGGGAGTGCATCATATGGAAGCACACCTGTTGGTCACGCGTCTCTTAGTTGAGCCACCGCCTGCGTTTCCATTCTTGGTGCTACTGGTCTCGGGCAAACACACTATGCTGGTCATTGCACACGGTCTCCATCACTACACTGTACTTGGCACGACCTTGGACGACGCTGTGGGCGAGGCGTTTGACAAAGCTGCACGCGACCTTGGTCTGGAGTGGATGGCCCACGGCAGCCCAGGTGCTGCGCTCGAGGCCATGGCGCATACATCCACCACACCCTTTGGTTTCACTGTGCCGATGCGGTCGCTAAGCACGCAGCACAGCATGGACTTCAGCTTTTCTGGCTTAAAGGCTGCGGTCAAGCGAGAGGTGGCGCGCGGCACTGCGGCAATGGACATTGCTCGCGGCTTCCAACAAGCGACAACACAGCATCTGTGCGACAAACTTCGACTGGCACTGCGCCACTGCAGAGAGCGCGGCGTTGAGCTAACGAGTGTGGTGGTGAGTGGCGGTGTGGCCAGCAACGAAGCCATCAAAACGAAGTACGCCGCGTTTCCCGTGCCTTCTGTTCCCACTGACACGCGCATCTCCCTTGCAATGCGCAGATTGGCGGAAGTTGCGGGTGTTGCACAACTCGCACTCGTCTGTCCACCCCCCACTTACTGCACCGACAACGGGGTGATGGTGGCGTGGACGGCGTTGGAGCATTACGCAGTCGGCACAGTGGATGGCTACGACATCGAACAGCGCCCGGTGTGGCCTATGAAAGAGCTTTTGGGAAATACAGCATCTTAGCCATCATGTTGTGTATTTGCTTCTCCAAAGCCAGCACCGTCGCTCATCGGAACCACCGGGATTTCAATGATGCGCTCCAGATACACCGGCTCGGCGGTGAGGGGGTGTGTGTAGAGCGCGCCAATGCTGATGACACAGTTGTCTGCATCCTCGGGCACCAGCCCTGTCAGCTGGTCGTTGATCCAGCTCAGCCAGTCGGGAAGGGAGGTGGAAGAGAAGATGACTTTGGGAGAAAGCGCGCCAGCTACAACGGAGGGTGGTGAGGCGCGGGAGGGGGTGGTGCGGGTGCGGGTGCGAGACAGCGTACTGCGCATTTGCGGGTCCCACACGATGGGAGCGAATGTGTAGCGTGTGCCGGTGATGGCAGCGGCGGGGGGTCTGCCGGCGATGTGGCGTGTGAACTCGCGAAACACCCAGCCACCGATGCTTAGCCGCCTTCCTTCTACATGCCACACGCAATTGCCGCGAGATTTTGATTTCCGACCTAACTCGTTGAATCGGCAGATGTATCTGAGCACAGGGTGCGTGCAGGAGGGATGCGCGCATGGTCACGGCCACGGCGATCACACCAGCAAGCCGATCAGCAAGGCGAGACGCAGGGAAGGGTGGTGAAGGTGCTGGGTGCCAGCACGCCTGGTCAGACTCACCGTTGTGTCCACAGGTAGACGCGTATATGCCGCGCGGTGAGTTCCTTTTCCGAGATGCCGTGACAGCGCAACTCGTGGGTAAAGAGATTGGTAAAGGCCTGCACTCTGAAGGTGAAGCGTTGGAACTCCGTGGAGTTCTTCAAGCGCTCCATTTTGCTCAGCATCAGGTGCTGGTGCCTAGGTAGGGTGAGCAGGGGGAGGGGGAGGGTGTGCACCACACGCCACACATACACTTGATTCCCATCGGGATCGACTATAGCGACTGGTGGGGGTGGTGAGGGTGGTGGCTGTGGCGGTGGTGGACGGAGGGAAGCACGTACGGTTTGAGCACAAGGTCTGCAGCAGACGGTAGAAGATGTCGTCGACGTGCACCTGGACACGTTCGGGAATGACGCCGGCCTTCCCGTGATACGATCCAGCCCGATCGTGTCCTGATGCTCCCGCTGGCAGATCCAGGATGTGGCGGGGGGACGAAGCGAGACGCGACGGCGAGAATGTCAAAAGAACAGAAGCAGCAGGCGACCGCGATGCGCTTTCAACGACGATGGACGCACTGGCGCGCCGCACGCTGTGGATCGCAGCGTGGGCGGTGTTAGAACACGGATATGCTTGTATTGTGGCTGTTGTGGTTGTGGTTGTGGTTGTGGTTGTAGTCGTGGAGGTGGTCGTTAGATGTTGCATGCCACACACAAACACACGCATGCACAGACAAGACAAGGCCCACGGGAGCACTCGCCCTTCCCCGCCAGTCCACCAGCAACACATGCGCCACGGTTATCGTCACACACCCGCGTGTGAGGAAGCGCACGCGGGCGGAAGGTGCGTCCACTGCATCGACACACCTTCCACCCGCAGTGTTCCACGCCGCCACACTGTTCCCTGCGGCGTGGTGATGCATATTGCGATCGGCCACATGCTGCGGTTGCATTTTGTTCTATTGCCGCCGCCTCTCCCTGCGTCTTTGCCATGGCTTTATGTGGTTGGGCGAAGGCCATGCGTACTAAGCCGCTTTTGGCCAGTTTTTGCGCAGACTTCTGTCTCGTTTCTGTCTTTCGCTTTCGTCGTCGTCGTTCTCTCCCGCTCACTCCAGGCAACATTCGTTCCAAGCAGCGCTTCCATGCACGTCCACGCCGCCTTCACCTTGCTCACCGCCGCCTTGGCATTGGCTCCCCGTGCATCTGCGATGTACGGTAGCCGTCACAATCCCTACCCTGCTCCCCAGGGCTCCAACTCCTCTGCTGTGCACGGCTCTGTATCTTCCTTCTCCTCCTCCTCCTCCTCGGCTGCTCCCTCGCTGGGTCAACCCAACGTGGCTAACGTCGACTCCGACATTGAGTCCTTGTTGAAGAAAGCCAGTCCAAAAGAGGCTGCTGCTACTCTCGACGCAGTCCTTGCGAAGCTCCGCTCCGATGTGATGGCAAGCGCACCTACCAAGGATGCCGAGGAATATCTCGAGCTGGTCCTGAAATGGGTGGACATGGTCCGTGATACGTCTGCTCGGCAGCTTTCCGACACCCAGCGTACGTCAGTTGTCACCAGCGTCATCGATCTACTGAGGAAGAACATGCGTCACTATGAGAGTGCGGCTGCATTGACACCCTCCACGGTGGACGGCATGCTCCAGGCCTACACTGAGATCCTGAAAGTGTTCGCCGGCAGCAATGCTAAAGTGAGTAGTGTAGAGGAGGTGCTGGAGGGTTTTGTTGGATTGGTGGCAACAGACCCAGCGCTGAACCAGTATTCAGCTATCGCCAATGGCATTGCGACAAGCTACTACGACGGGTCTAGTGTCCTTGTCGAAAAGTGGGCCAAAGACTGCATCGCTTTGATCGAGCGTGAAAAACCCAAAGTGCCGCATCTTCCCTCGCCTACAAGCGACTCGTCAACTTCTGCCCACGTCTCCACCAGCACTTCCGCATCCAGCATGGCCGCTTTGCACTCTGAACTTGCCAAACTGCTGGAAGAAAGCAAAAAAGACAGAATCATTTTCGCCAACAATTTCCGTAAGTTAAACAAGCGCATCCAGCAACAAGAATACACAACCATCTCCCCCTACCGCAAGACTATCATGTCATGGGCAAATGACCTCTACGCCACGGCACTCAGCTGGCTCAGTTTTGACGAGCGCACCAAAGTGCTCATTGGTGCTGTGGAAGTGTTGGAAGTGCATACCCGGATCATGCAGAGCACAAGGCCTTTGACAGTGAACACGGTTGGCTCTGTGCTTGAGGCCTACAAATCAATCGCAGAAGCGCTTTCGCATAACACTTTCGCTCTCGACCTTGCAAGTGCTGTTCTTGGGAACCTCGTTACGATCATCCAACTTGACCCAATGCTGAAGTATCATCGGTTTATCGCGAATCAGGTGGTCAGAATCCACATTACATCGCGCGCCACGATTGGCGACTGGGCTACTGAGCTTGCCAGCGTGATTCGGAATGGAATACACAAAATGCGCGGTGTTCCTGCTGAGAACGCGAGATTCTCGGACAAGATGAATGGGGTCATGAAATCAGTGAACCAGGTTCTGGGAACTAAGAGTCGCGCTGCAGAAGAAGACCCTCCCGCGCCTTTTCATTACACAAACTCGCATAACAGGCTGATCGCTGATCGTCATCAGGAGCAGAAGAAAAGGGAGGCAAAAAAGCAGCAGTAGGAGGTGTTGTTCCATGAACAAAGGTGCTGTGCTTAAGGAAAGAAACGGGTGTTGGTGCAGAGCATAGGTGTGCATGCATTCCAGGCTGAGTGGGTGGTGAGATTGGTGGCATAAATGGTGTTGCTGTTGTTGTTGTTTGTCACTGTGTCACTGGTGCAAGTGCGAGTGCATGGTACTGCGTCTAGTCTACATCTAGGGTCTGCACACATGCAAACAAACCATAACAACGCACCATCTGGCGTGCACAACTGCAGTTCACCTTGTGTTTGGCCTGCCAACCCGCAAGGCAGGGCAAGGCAAGACAAGACAAGTCAAACAACGCCGTGGTTTGGTTGGCTCTAGCCGTGGTGCTAACTGGACATGGGCACGCGTCTGTTTTTTACTGATCGAACGCTGATAAAATATCGCTGTGCGGCGGTGGAGGAAGGGCGGCCTGTCGCTGCTGCTGCAAACCATTTTCATCTCACCCACTAGTCAAATACCACGTGTGTCAGATGATAAACCAGCCTTTTTTGCTGTTCTGTTTTTTCCCTTTCTCTCCGCCTCTTCGCGCCTCCTTCGCGCCTCCTTCGCGCCTCCTTCGCGCTTCACGCCTCACGCCCATGCACGCCCACGCCGTCCTCGCCTTGCTTGTCGCCGCTTTGGCCCTGGCTCCGCATGCTTCTGCCATGCACGGCCACACTCCCCATCCTGCTCCTCGTGGATCGAGCACACCGTCCTCCAGCACCACCCCTTCTACCATGCACAGCTCTGCACACCCCTCTTCGGCTGCTCCCCCGCTAGACCAAGAAACAGTAGATAAAGTAATGCGTCATATTAACGAGTTGATACAGGAAGCTGATCCAACAACCGGCCATCGCTTCGACGCAAAGCTCGACACGCTCCGCTCTGTTGTTGAAGAAAGCGTACCTGACCACGCCTGGGACCGTCTCCGGTGGATCCTGGACTGGGTGCATGCGGTCCATCATGTGCTTACTCCGCAACTTTCCGACGCCCAGCGTTACCTTGCTGTCACTGGCGCTCTTGACTTGCTGAAGAAGAACATCCATCGCTATCACGATGCGGCCCCACTGACAGCCTTCATGGTCGTCGACATGCTCCGCGCCTACACTACGGTCCTCAGTATGCTCTCCGATAGCAACACGCGAGTGCGTGATTTGGATATGGTGTTGGATGGTTTCATCACCTTGTTGGCAACAGACCCGACACTCAAGCACCACCGGTTCATTGGAAGTGAGATTTTCGCTCGCTACAGCAGACCTGACATCTCTGTCAAAGAGTGGGCCACGCAATGCATCGCTGTGATCAAAAGCGGAATACGCAAAGTGCTGCGCCTTCCCTCGACAGCAAGTGGCGCAGAACAAAGCCAGCAGCTGGAAAGTGCTCAACACTGGGTCCTGCCGGGTGAGCACTCCCCTGTGTCAGAACCTTCTGTCCAGACACAAAGGAGGACTGCTCATACCGCCTCTACCGCCTCTACTACCTCCACTACCTCCTCAGTCCATCCAGTCCATCCAGTCCATCCAGCTCATGCTCCTGCTCGTGCTCCAGCTCATCCAACTCCTGCCCCCATCAGCTACGGTGGAAATGTACAAAACACGCACACCTCTCACACTACCACCTCCACTACCACCAGCACCACCCCTCAAACCTACCCGGCTCACACTCCATCTGCTGGCCACGCTGCAGGAAACCCCGCTGCTGACGCTTCCGCATCCAGCATGGCCGCTTTGCATTCTGCCACTACCAAACTGCTGGAAGAAAGCAGAGAAGACAAAGCCGCTTTCATCAGGGACTTCTTTGCGTTGAACGCACGCATCCAGCAAGAAGGATGCACAACCATCTCCCCCTACCGCAAGATTATCATGTCATGGGCAGGTAAAATCTACGCTACGGCAGACAGCTGGCTCAGCCAACAGGAGCGCACCGAAGTGCTCGTTGGCGCTGTGAAAGTATTGGAGGCGCATACCAAAATCATGCAGAGCACAAAGCCCTTGACAGCGTTCACGGTTGGCTCTGTGCTTATGGCCTACGTGTCAATTGCAGTAGCGCTTTCGCACAACCATTTTGGTTTCGACCAAGTGAGTACTGCTCTTGGGAACTTTGTTACACTACTCGCACTCGATCCGATGCTGAAGTATCATCCGTTTATCGCAGAGCAGGTGGTCGAAAGCCACATCAGGTCGCACGGATCGGTTGGCGAGTGGGCTTATGAGTTTATTAACGTGATTCGAAATGGAACATACGAAGTGTATGCCGCTCCTCAGAGCGCGAGTCATTTGGAACTCGCTGATGCGGTAGAAAGAGCAAAAAACAAGGTTTTGGGGAATAATGGTCACTCCACGAATCCCTTCTATACAGAAGAAGACCCTCCCACGCATGATCTATACATAAGCTCACGCAACATACTAATGGCTGATTGTTACCAGGAACAACAGAAAAGGAAAGCAAAGAGAAGGGAGGAAGAGAAAAGGGAGGAAAAGAGAAGGAAGGCGAAACGACAACGTCGGGAGTAGGAGGCGTTGCCCCATAAAGAACACTACCGCTACAATTATGCTTAAGGAAAGAAATGGGTGTAGAGCAAAGCATAGGTGTGTGCATATGCATTATAGACGAGTAGATGGCATAAATGGTGGTGTACATGGTGTTGTTTGTCACTGTGTCGCTGGTGTGAGTGTGTGGTTGTCTCATCGAAGCAGGGATTGGCCGCATAGTACCGCAACCCATACTCCGACAGAGTCTGCAGACCCTTTGCTCCCGACTAACTTGTGCCAGCGTGCGTGGAACACGGAATGTAGTACGAATGAAAGCCTGTTCGTAGCAAGGGCGACAAAGCAGCATCCATGAGACAGCACTCCTCGCATCCTATTGACACAGATGGTGGAATGTTCTTGCTGTGCAGTCTCCTGCTGGTGTAGCGGGACCATGAAGAAGTACTCATGTGGCATATAGTGTGAGAGACAATGTGGTGTGTGGATATCGACAAATGATGAATATCGCAGCTGTTTCCTCTCGTGGGCGTGTCGACACTGTGCCTTGGCAACTACCAGCAGCACCAGTGGAGTGCAATGACACTTGACAACAGTGCACACCATAAGCTACAACCACAACTGCAGCTGCTGCAGCAGCGCGGAGAGACCTGAAGAGAACAAGTAACAGCTCCATTATGGTTTGACTACAAATGCCATTATCATCCACCAATAGTTGGTATAAATATCCAGTCATCCAGCCACGTCTCGTGTCACTCTACGGTGTCCATCTCAGCCACAGCCACAGCCACATCGCTCTCCACCGTGTTGATCGACAGAATGCTGTCTCGCTCCACGTAGCTCACGCTGGGATCGTTCATAACCAGCTCTAGCAGTCCCGAGTCCATCTCTACCAGAAACGCAGGTATGATATCGTAGTGCTGAACAATGCGATTAGCGGTACGATACTTTTCGTTGTAGGAGCGAAAGATGGTTTCTAGCGTGTTTGCAGCTGTGAACGGGAATGAGCGCACGCACGGGAAGCAGCGAGCAGCGCCAGACAATACCAACACTCTGGTCAACAGCAGTATCGAAGCCAACAACGTAGGTACGGTCAGAGGCGGTGGTGGCGGAAGGGAAAGCGAGCGAGGGAAAGGTAGGGGATGTGGCAACGAGGCAGGCCAAGGCAAGGACGACTGCCAGGATGACAGCACGAGCAATAAGCATTTAGGCGGCAGCAAGAGGGGCGACGGTGATTAGGTAGGGTAATGCGTGCTGTGGTGCTTGCTGCTCTGACGCGTGGAGAACAGCCACGAACGAAGCAGGGAAGAGACGGTCAGCACCAGCAGTGTGCGAGTGCACTGGTTCACGGCCAGTGTCGGCCACTCGATCACAGCCATGACAGTATGCTTCGGGATAAACGGTTGTCTGCATCGAAGTGCCGGCATGCTAAGTGTGCACTCACAGCCACGCAGCCACGCAGCCACCCATCGCTGTTTGTATGCACCATCACTTCCATTCCGTCTTGCCACTGTCGCTGGTAGACTGATGAAGCAAGCAAATGTTATTCTCGCCCTGCCGTTTAGGTAAAAGCCCGGTTACACCCACCCTACTTCCTTGTGCACATGCCCAAGTGAAGTCCACAAGAAAGATCACATCCGTTCACATAAGCACTCACGCGTTCGCATTCGCGGTCATCCAGTGCTTTCGCCAACTATCCAAATCCCGTCGCACTCGATCGCCCACCATAGATTCCACCCAGCTCATGCGTGTGCCCAGCACCTGCACCATTGCCTGCACCAGAAGCCCGATCCATGCGCTTAGACTGCTTGCTACGCGCTCCCACACCGACCGTGCCAACCAAGTGGTGGTCTCGTCGGTGCTCCCGTCTTCTCTTGCGCCACCGTTGCCGCTGCCGCCCATTAACGTCCGGTGGATGACTGCTTCCATTCGCTGTGGCACCACCTCGGTCACGTACAGCCGCACTGTCTCTACCACCAGACGCAGCTTTGCCCGTACATACGCTTCCATCCGCGACTGTAATCGGAGCCATGCATCGTCCATCCGTGACACGTTCTCCAGCAGCACGTCCGACTGCTGGAACACATGTGCCATGTCCTCCGCCAACCCCGCCTGCACAAGCTCGCGTGTCCGTTCAAACTGCCGCAGCACGTCCTGCAGGATCTCGGAAGCAAACACCGAGTTGAGCCGCTGACGAAGTGCATCAGTGACCATATGGTTGGCCAGCCCTAGCTGCTCCAGCGCGCTTGCCGTCAACTGTGATGGCGCGTGAAGCAAGCGTTGCACGTCATTGTGCAGCTGATCCAGCGCCTGGTGTACAATCTCCCGCAGGTGAAATAGCACGTCTTCTATGAGCGCGTTTGGTCCACGATGGTCAGGGAAGGCGTGTCGGTGGGGAGAGAGTGGTAGTGGGCTGGAGTCGTCCGTCGTGAGCGTAAGGGCTTTGGCAGTGGTGTCTGTGTCTGTGTCTGCATCTGCGTCTGCGTCTTTGCGGCTGTGATAAGAGGTAACGGAAACACAGCCGAACGCGGTTGTGTCGTCATCCGCATACACGTCGCCACCTTCGCTGTCCACCTCGGTTTCAGAGTATCCACCGTCGGTGGTTGAGGTGGAAAGCAGCGAGGGCGATGACAACGGTGGGAGGGAGAGCATGTTGTCGTCGGTGTCGGTCAGCTGTTTCAGCAAGAATGCCGGCGTAAGCGCACAATAGCCATGCTCTGACTTCTGGGCCAAGAAGCAGGCTGCATCCGTGGTCTCGCTTGGCGTTGTCGACATCGCTGGCGTTTACCGTTGCTCGCCCGCTAGATTGCACGGTCCCGGGGCTGAGTGGAGTGACGCGCATCCAGAAATCCCCACGTGAATTAGACTCGCATGAAGCGTTTCCCCGCACGCGCAGCGCCACACTTAAAGCAGCGCATCATGCGCGATGTTTGGGCAAGCGATGGTTTGCATTGCGGTGGCCGAGCGTGGTCGTCGATAACAGTGGTAGCAGCGATAGTGATAGCAACAACGACAGTGATAGCAGCAACAGCACAACAACACAGTATGGCGTTTAGGGCTATATTTCAAAAAACAAATCAGCAGCACCGCCATGCGATGTTTAATAGTTAAACAAATACATCCTTTTGCCAATCACTGTTGTGCGCAAGCCATTGTCGGTCCTCCTCGACCATCCTCCTCGTCGTCGCTGCCAGCGCCACCGTTCTGTTCTGCGCGCATCCGCTGTCCCGCGTCCATCTGGCTCAGCACCGTCTCCTCTATCTCGCTGTTGGGCGGATGCGTCAGGGGCTTTCGTGCTGGCAGAATGTCTTCCAGGCGAGCGATGGTCTCGGGTATGGTCCAGTTGTCGGCCGGGAACTCCACGTCAAACTGAATATAGAGATTGCCGCTGTGGTGGTGGCGATAGCTAGGCATGCCCTCGCCCTGGATCATTTTCAGCTCGCCCGGTCGGATCACCTCGCCCGGCAGAATGTTCACCAGCAACACTCGATCGTCAAGATGCTGGATGGCAAACTGTCCACCAGCAAGTGCGGTCAACAGATCGATCTTGGCGGGATAATAGAGATCGTCGTTCTTGCGCTTAAAGCGGTCGTGTTCCTTTTCCTCCAGCACGATAATGATATCGCCGGGCACCACACCCGGTGCTTGGTCAGCCTCACCACGGAATGTCACACGCTGACCACCCTTCATGCCCTTGTCAATATGCACTTCCAGCACCTTGCGCTCCTGTAGTGTTTTCTTGCCGGTGCACTTCTTGCAGCGATCCTTGTCACGGATCACCTCGCCTTCACCTCGACACTCTTGACAGACGGACTGCATCTGTTGAATCATCGGGCCAATTTGCCGCATTGTCACACGGAATCCACGTCCATTACACCCGGTGCACGACTTAGTGGCGCCCGGTTTGCCCCCGCGTCCCTCACAGCCACTGCACAGCACATTCTTTTGCAGGGCCAGCTTTGCTGTTTTACCCTTGTACAGATCTTCGAGTGACACTTTGAGCGGATGTGCCATATCCTTGCCACGACGTGGACCCGATGAAGATCGCGGATCTCCACCCTGCCCGCCGAACATGCTGCTGCCGCCAAAGAAATGGCTGAACAAGTCTTCTGCGGACATACCGCCCATGCCGCCCTCACCACCGCCGTTTAGCCCAGCCTCGCCGTACTGATCGTACATCGACCGCTTCTGCGCATCCGACAGGATTTCGTAGGCGTGTGAGATCTCCTTGAACTTGTCACCGGCATCGGGGTTCTTGTCGGGATGGTAGCGCAGGGCAAGCTTTCGGTACGCCCGCTTCAGGTCGTCTTCTGAGCAGTCTGGCGACACACCAAGCGCGTCATACAGCTTTGATTCTTTAGGCATGTTTACGAAGTGAAGGATCTAGCGGACGGCCAGACAAAAGCAGGCAGTAAGCGGGGCGATACGCGAGCGCACTGAAACGGCGAGTGCGGCTGGTCAGAACGGAAAAGACTCGCTCATCAAGAAAAAGGAGCTTCGGCTTCGATTCCCTTCCACGTAGCAGTCCCACACACCGCCACCACCAGCAGCCGCTGATGCTTCCTTCGTTGCTGCGAAACACGCACACCGCCGCGAGGAGAGTGCAAGGAGGGAGTGTGTGTGCAATGGCGGCAAGTGGAGGTGTGCGGTGGACGCGCATGCCGACAGCGGCGCATGCTCAACGCTGGTCCACCTCCACCTCCACCTCCACCTCTGCCTCCGCCTCCGCCTCTGCTGCCTCTACTGCCTCCGCCTCCACCAACGACGCGTTAAACGCCACAGGTGGGCTGCTTGTTCTCCCAGCGCGTGCTTACCACGCTCGCCCTTGCCAGTGCCTCAGCTGCCGATCGATCGCACCCACGGCAGCTATCATTGGGACTTTGAACGGCTGCTGTCGTTCTCCCTGCTGCCGCTTACCGCCGCATGGGCAATCCAGGGCGCTGGCCATCCCATCACTGACCTGCTGATCGGGGTGGCAGTGCCGCTACACACGCATCTGGGCTTTGACGCCATTATCACCGACTACTTTGACGCTCGAAAGGGCAAAGTGACAAACAGGGTGTTTGTGTGGACGCTGCGTGCCAGCACAGTGCTCGTCCTATACGGCTGCTATCGGTTCAACACAGAGGACGTTGGGCTGACCGAGCTGATCAAGCGATCGTGGAGGGCATAGTGCGATGGAGGATAGGATGGATGGTATGAAATGGATGAGGCGTCTAAGCGCTTTTTTACTTCAACAGCTCTTGGTAGCATTCTTGGAATGCGGCTGCATCTGCTACATGGTGCATTGCTCGCTGATACGCAGCAGCGGATAGTTCAAACCGCTGCTGTGCCAAATGCCATCGTATCATCTCCAGCCACGTGTCTGCACACACAAGCGTCAGTGAGCTTACATACTCGCATTCGATGTACCTGAGTGTCGAGGATTCGCTTGCACAGCACGTTCGAACAGTTGTGTGATCGCTTTGACGCCACTCGGACTCTGCGGTGTCGAGGCATGCTCCATCTCCAAATCGAGACAATGTCGGAAAAAGGCTGCATTCGCCACCGTTACGCGAGCCACCCTGCGTCGCGGTGTCGCCTCATGTCAGTACTTGTTCTTGCCCGCGCAGACAACGAACACTACCATTCATAGGCACTGCGTAGCCCAGCAATTTGCTGGTGGGCCAGAGACCAGTCCGCATACCGGCACTGCAGAATGGTGGCAACATCCTTACCCTCAGCGCTTACGCATAAACAGCTGGTCTTCATCACCGCATCCTACACACACGCACGCACACACACACACACACACACACACACAGTTTGTACTCTTGCTCCAAACAGTATGGCATGGCGTACCTGTAGCGCTTTCTCCATTTCCTGTGGCTCCTGTGACCGCTTCATCACACGATCCAGATACCCTTGCCACAGCTCAACACTGTCCGCACAATGCGTCACTGCCTGACGGCAAAGCACCACGGTGTTCTCTGCGTCAGTGTCCGTGTTAATCCGCAACCGCCACAGCCTTTCGGATGTCGGAAACTTCTGTGTTGCTTCGTGCAGCACAATAGATGCTGTTGCGTGCAACTGTATCAACACCACGCACCCGACCTGCCACGCGAGACATACCCTGTTGTGGATCGGACAAAACATCGATGCACAGCTCGGCCCAGATATAATAGGTCAACTCGGTATGTACATTCTGCGCGGAGGCTTCGCGCAACGCGGCTTTCAAGCATTCTTGCAAATACGTTTGCTACAGGTACCGCATGGATACGGGCTTCGATAAACACATGCAGCCTACCAGATGCGGCTCTTGCTCTTGCTGCAAGCGTCTGTGTAGAAATGAGCAACGGTGTTCGCTCATTTTCGCAGTTGCCATTTCCTAGTAACGCACGTGCATTAGCGTCATACTCTGACCGCTGCACGTGTCACACCTTAAACGCAGCCGCGTACGCATCTACCGCGTGGCTCAGCGCATCCACGAACTCCGGCGTGTCGGGTGTGGCACGCGTTAGCCCACGCTCCGCCAAGCGCGCGCGCACGTCGGGACAATCTCCAAAATCGCGTGTCACACTCTCCCACACCTCAGACTCCAGATGCTCCAGATGCTCCAGATGTGTGCCGGAGTGGTAGGCTTCTATGAACTGCATGCGGAAATCCAGTTCGTCGGGAATTGCGAGGATAGCGTTTCGGTAGACAATTTGTAAAAGTACACCCGAAAGGAACGGGTTGTTTTCGTTGGTGGCAGAGGGAGCGGAAAGCGCGCTGGAAGTCTGATCCGCGAGTGCATCGGCAATGTCGTCTGTGGCTGCTTCGGCACTTGCTTGTGTCGGCAGCTCTGTTATATCCACGTTCACTTCGTCAACACCCTCCATCGTCAGAAGTGGCTGCTTTGCACTGTTCTCCTGCTACAAGCGTCGCATGCGCGTGTGAGAACACAGTAACAGCGCGGTCGTGCTACGTACAGGTGTCAATCCGAGTACAACGCGTCGTCTGCGGATCTTTTCCAAAAATGCCAATTCTAAGCGATGATAGGCCAGCCATAGTGTATGCGATTTCGGATTCATTCGCAGTGAGCGTTGCATGATTGCTAGCACGCGTCAGTGCTAGCTGTATAGGAGGAAAAGGGAGGGAGGACAACATCGTGCAATCAAAACATTCGCGTTCTCCTCGAACTCCCAAGTAGCTGCCATGATCCACAGCTCAGCACGGTGAGGATGATGTTGGATGGCACTGGTGTGGACAAAATAAGCAGCCACACGACTAAACAGTACGACCACATACCGAATGAACAGCTTGGACAGCATTCGGTTTGCTTTTTGCTGCTGCGCGTAAGCGATAAACTGCAGCCACAGCTGCACATCGCCATGGAACTTCCGCAGCGCTCGCTCATAGAGAAAATTGATATGCCGTGTGCATGCGTAATCACTGATGGTGCCTGTTAGCTTAATATCTGTGTGTGTGTGCGTGTGTATGCGTGTATGCGCGTGTATATGCGTGAGTACACACATATGCCACACCCGTCCTGACATACACGTTACCTAGTCGTGCCTTTCGCTTTTTCCGCAGCTCATCCAGATTCATTTCATACTCGATGTATCGCAGGTAATCGGATTTCCTGGGCTGCATGCGCTTCAAACCGTATTCAAACTTGGTGCGCTGTTTGACAATCGAACGGATCTCATCCTATGGCTCGATAAGCATGCTGCCGCTCCACGGAGCGCAATGCCTTGCTAAACAGCTTCAACGCCTCCAGCTCCTCCAGCTCAGGCACCATCCTCTCCAGCATAAACTGTACGGTTTCCGCCATGGCGTGAGTGGCGAGCTAATCGAAACAAAAGATGCGGCCACACATCGCCACGTGTGCACTTCTTTCTTTCCTCCGCCGCCCTCCTTAGTGTCTCGCCGCCAGCCACGCACTAAGCAAAGGGAAACCACACTATAGAACCACCCACACACGTCATGATTTCCGAATCACTAGAGCCAACCGGCACCTTTGTTGCCGCGCCCCTTCATGCCGTGCCCGCGGGTGTTATAAAGCCGGACGACACACACGATGCTAACGCACCTGAGCCCCACATGGGCCTATTCTCCTGCGTGACGATGGTACCGTGTCCCTATCCGCTACACACACACTGCTTGTACGCTAACGAACCGCTTTCGCAGATTGTCGGTCTAATGATTGGATCAGGCATCTTTGCCACACCCGGACCAGTATTGGTGAAGTCAGGCTCGGTGGGCTTGTCGTTGATCATCTGGCTGATCAGTGGCCTGCTGTCTATGCTGGGAGCTCTCTGCTATGCTGGTAGGATCTCACACTGCATCCACACCATTCTAACACACATACGCACAGAACTGGGAACAATGATCACGAAATCCGGTGGCGAGTATCGCTACCTGTCTGCCGCGTTTGGACAGCTTATCGGCATGATGTTCTCATGGGCCAACATTCTGCTCATCAACCCCATCTGTACTGCTACTATTTCTGTCGTATTTGCCAAATATGTCTGTACAATTGTCATGTTTCGACCAGCAGCCATCGAAGCCCCCATTTCACCCCCGGATATTGTGGTGAAGCTGGTGGCAATGGCATGCATTCTTGTGGTGGTGGTGGTAAATTCGGTGAGTCGCAAGAGTGGCACCGTCGTTCAGAACTTCTTTACCTCTGCCAAGATGGTGGCCATCGTGATGATTGTGATTATTGGCATCATCTGGCTGGCCAAGGGCCATGTTCAAGCGTTCAAGGCGCCATTCGAGGGCACCACCGAGAACCCGCTGCTCATTTCAGAGGCTATGATTTTCGCGCTATTCTCCGTAAGTAGTGCTTGGTTGCTGGGGTGTGAGGAAAAGTGACTGATGGCATGTATGCATCGCTAGTTTACCGGCTGGAACAATCTGAACTACGTCACGGGCGAGGTGAAGAACCCGAGCAAGAATCTGCCTATGGCCATCGCTATCTCGTGCACCATGGTGCTTCTATGCTACGGACTTGCGAATGTTGCGTATTTTGCCGTGCTGCCGCTGGAAGTAGTGCGCGCGTCCGAAACTGTTGCCATGCAATTGGGACTGAAGACCATGGGCGTAGCTGGCGGCTACTTTATGGCCATCATGGTGTGCTGTTCCACGTTTGGCGCAGTGAACGCGAACATATTCGCGGGATCGCGGATGACGGCTGCCACCGCGAGCGAGGGCATTCTGCTGCCACGCATCTTTTCCTATCTCCACCCCACGCGCGAAACACCCATTTTGTCGCTCTTTCTTATTGGACTTCTCTCATGCCTCTTCACACTGCCGGGCGACTTCTCTTTCCTCGTCGGTATCTACGGATTCCTTTTGTGGATCTTCCAGGGTCTCACCGTGGTGGGTCTGCTGGTGCTGCGCTACAAAGAACCGCAGCTGGCACGCCCGTTCCGTGTGTTCTGGCCGATCGCAGTGGTGTTTGCAGCGGTCGCAGTGTTCATCGTTGTGGTGCCGATCATCAAGCCATCGAATCGAGGTGCGTATGCAGGCGCAGTTGCTTTCTGCTTGGCTGTCATTCCGGTCTGGTATTTGCGTGTGAAGCGACCTGACATAGTGGATGGATCTGTGGCGAGCATTCGACAACGCTTCCAGCGCACAGGTAGAAATGGGGCTGCGAACAAGACAGTGGTGACAACGACACACGAGGCGACAACAGCAACACTGTCGACAACCACTGTGGTGGTAGCACCGGAAGCTTCGACGAGTACGCCACAACCTAAAGCATCACTGCCGTCGCTTCAGCAAGTGTAGAAGTGGTGCGCGTACAAACAGAGGAGGGAGGATGTGTGTGAGAGGGAACAAAACAAGGAGCAGAAGCAGAAGCAGAGGCACCGCCACCACGCTGTACGAACGCAGTTCGTCGTAGAATGAGTGCATCGGCTGTTAGCAAAGTATATTCTTTTTACCATTAAGTACAGTCGCCTGCCACGCTCACAGTTCTAGAAGCGGCCTCTGCATGTGATTCCATTGTCCACCAATAGTGTGTGGCTGCACATACTGCAAAGCGTCGCCATATCAAGCGTCACTTCCGTTCAGCCGATAGCCGCCCGTTGGTCAGTCGTCTAGAGGATTCTACTGGGAAGAGGAAGAGGAAAGGGAGCGGGAGGGAGAAGAGAGGGAGGGAAAGGAAAGGAAGAGAGAGGTTGGATCGACTGGGTTGGCCTGCATAAACCAGCCAATCTGGCTGGCCAGTTGATCAACATGGTGGACACCATGTTCCTCCACACCCCATACAGACATCCGCCACAGATGGCTGCACATGTCGGTTAGCTGTCGCTCCCAACCGTCGGCCTCTTTGAGCAGGCGTGCGCTACGCTCGGCACTGACTCTATTGCGCTGCAGATCCGGCGATGAAAGGGGGAACAGGCGAGGCTGGATCCGTTCACGCTCCAGCAACAGCAGGTGGGAGGTGTGGGCGCGCTTGAAGTTGGCCAAATCGAGCGAGAGAAGGCGCAGCTGTAGGCGCAGGGTGTGGAGAAGGGCAGCATGCTGCGAGGCGATGTCTGCGGTGGCGGCACGATGGGTGAGATGCACAAAGACGGGAAGGCGTGGCATGGTGAGGGCCATCATTTTGGATGCGGCGAAGCGGTGGGAGTGTGTGGGAGGAGCTAGCGGGCAGGCGAGTGATGGCGATGGCGGTGGCGGTGGTGGTGGCGGCGGTGGTGAGAGCAGCGCTGATCTAGTGTGCACGAGAGAGGAAGCGCTGTAGAAAACCTCTGAACGAACCGGGTTTTTTCTGCATCATCCCTATTGGAACGTTGTCTGGGTCTCGCCACACGCCCGTTTGCCATGTGGCCATGGGGTGTGCACGTTGTGGCGCATTCTGTGGCAGCCGGGGGGAGGCTGTTGGCGGTGCGTGGAAGGCACAAGATGGGTAAGGCATGTATGCTGTATGCTTCGTGTATATGTTCGTGCAACACACGGACATAGCCGTTTGGTCGTGGGCACACAAGGAGAAGCGATGTGGATGAAGGAAAGTGTTCTGTGTGGGCATCCATGTTTATCCGTTGGCTCATGCTGGTGTGATATAGTCACGCTCAAGAGGTAGTGTGGTGTGGTGCGGATCATACACCATTTCCAACAACAACGAACCAATACCCGCTTCCCCTCCTGCTTCGCATTTAGCCTTTTGAGTGCTCTTGGTCTTCTTGTCTCATCCGTTGAAGCACTGCATGTATGCATGCTGCACAATAGGATCTGCTGGATGCCGCTGCTTATGGCAACAAAGACTACGGTGCTCGCCACAAAGGTGGCAGCACATGCGCTCCACATGCTCTCAGTCATGCGCCTTCTTTTTGCGTTTGTGGACACAGCACCAGGCTGAGCGGTAAAGTGGTCTGGCAGAAACAGGCGTGTGTGCAGCTAGCCGACTGCTGAATACGGTGGCGGTGACGGTTCCGGCGAGCAAAGGCAACTGGCAACCGCAACAACTGGCAACCGCAATCACCAGCCTGCCCACACGCCACGCCAGCAGAAGACTGCGCCAGCAAAGATGGCTCCCCTCACGTGACGCTGCTTCTGTATGCGTTGGTTGTGCTGGTTGTGTGTGTGTGTGCGGCCATCAACGCAACAGACACAACAGACGCAACAGACATAAACAGCCAGCACAACCAACCAACCAACCAGCCCACACACAACCGACATACAACTGACACACAACTGACACAATCAACACACAAACGAAGGCGCGTCCTGCGACCCGCACCATCCCCTGTCGCTTCTCCCGTTCGTTCGCTTGCTTCCTGTGTGTGGCCACACGTCACACGCATTGTCGCGTTGCCGCCATGTTCAACAAAACACCGCGCACCGCCACGTCCGCCAAGCCGCGCCGCATCGTCCCCTACTCCGCCACCTCTTCCCATGCTCCCTCAGCCATTGCTTCGCCAATGCAGTCTCCGTCTCTGCGCCCGCGCATCCTTGCCCTTGCCCGTGGATCCTCGCAAACCACCCTTCTCTCAGACGGTCCTGACGCTGAAGAGACGACCATGCACCAGCTGCCAGAACCAGTCCACTATCTAATGCAGTCGGCCTATTTGAATGTGAAGACCTTTGGTGCTGTCCCTGACGAAGTGGCACAGTACACCAACGCGCTTGGTACGCGTGCACCCCCCCTCCTGTATTCACGCGTGGTCACAGGGCTAGGCACAGATCACGGCTATGTGGTCATGGATCCCACATCTGGTTATGCCGCTATGCTCACAAAAACCGTCTGCCTGGTGTGGCACTTCTTACAGGTATTGCACGCACCTTGTATGCACCCATGCTTACCACACACACACACACAGCATCGCCCTGTATGTATGGCTGTGCCGCTTTCTAGAGATGTCATCGGATCACTGCCGTTCGCCTGTTTCCTCCCGAAACAGCATACTTCCCCTGGCTTTGTCGTGGTCGACCACGAGGGTTGCATCTACTTCTGGGAGGATGTGACCCTCGTGTGCTCTGCCGCCACCGTTCACCACATCTCACACATCCCTCTCACTGGCAGTGCAAAAGTCACCTGTGTAGAAGCAGTGGATGACCAGGTGGTCGTGGGGCTGACCAGTGGTGCGTTCTGGCACATCCGCTTCAAAAACGAAATGGAGAAACCCGGTGTTTACTACGAGGAAATGTGCTTGCCCAAAAGCATGCTGTCGCGTATGAGCCTGATGCTGGGGTACGACATAACTGGAAGGGCAAACGATGCCTCCATCAAACGCATCACCTCCGCCTCCATCCAAGACGAGCTCAACAGGTAGCATTCGCGTGTCACGCCCCTTTCACATCGCACCACCGTCTACCAGGAGCTGGATACTGTTGTCTGAAAGTGGAAAAGTACAGAAGTGGCTGGGAAACATGGTGTGTCAACACCCCTCACACACATGCTTACCTCTATAGTTTGCATTCGAGCAGAATCTCACGCTTCTTGCACACGACATGCTTGTCACCTGTCAGCGTCCGTCCCTGCTCTACCCAGCCGACGGTGACAGCGTCAGCACAAAGCTGATGGTGCATGATCTGCACTATTCTAGGTAGGCAGTATTGCAGCAAGCGCTTGCTCATACGCGTTAGTCACGAGCGTCTGATGGCCCTCGCCTCCTTCGTGCCCACCGCACTGGAGGACACGGACGACACAGTCGCGATGCGGCAGTTCGCCATCATTTTCCTGCAAGACTCCGACCTGGCTTTGGAAGCGGTGGATGTGACGCCTCTCAAGGCTGTTCGTGTAAGCTGCATGGCGCCACGCTGTGCTGAATGGGAGCAGCATAAGGAGCCGTACCACGTCCTCTATCCGCGGCTGGAGATCTGGGCTGATGGTCCGGTGGTGGGAGTGGTGTTTGCCGACACCATTGTACTGGCTGCAGCCACACCTGCTTCCGCGTTCGAAGAAGTGATATCCATCAGGAAATCGAGCTCAGACCGCTTGTTGGGGTCGAACGCGGAGAGAGAATGCTCGAGTACACACGCCGGAACACATCGCATGCTTGCCTATTGCGCAGACAGTGGCATCATCCAGCTAGAAACGGATCTGCAGCGTATACGCAAGCTCATTCGCAGCTACAAAAAGTAGCCTATGGCTGTGCGTGCTTGGTGTAACGAGTGGGCTAGCGTTGACGCGCACCTCGTGTCGCCGGAGGAAGACAGCCAAAGCACCAATCTGCTGAAGGTCCGCCTAGAACAAGCGGTGTTCTATGGCAGCCAGAGCGAGGTGGGACATCAGACGCACACTCGACCCCGCTTATCTCCACTCATCCACTCATTCACCCACCCATCCACAGAACCCATTAGCGTTCGAGGCATCCATGAAACTAGAGGGGGATATAGAATCAGCTGTGCTTGAATTGTCAGACAATATCGTTTCATCCAGTACCCGCGACTGCCCTGCCACGCCTCGCCTCGCTGACAGTGTTGCCAGAATGCTCGCAGATGTCTCGTGTCCTGGATCTGCGGGCAGATCTGCAGCAGCGCCTGCAATACCTGAACAGCTTGCTCCAGCTGCTCCATCGCTCTGATCAGATCTACACAGTGACCACCTATGTCTCTACGACACTAACGGCACCAGATATCTGCCTCTTCCCGAGGCCAACTCTATCGAAATGCCCAGAAGATAACTGCCGGGCTTTTCGTTTGGCAGTTTTACAGTTCCATGCTTGGGTGGGTGTGCGCACGGCTGCCCGCTGCTACATTGATGTAGCAAAGACAAAGCGTCCAAGTTCTGCCAACTGTTGAAGTCCGCTGTGGAGCTTTTCCAGGCGACGACGATGGGCACTGCTCCGAGTGCTGACGATGCTGTGCGTCACTTTTTCAAGCATCAGGTATGGCGAGCACACGCCTTGTGCTCATACACAGTTGTGACCAGATCCAATCGATCGAAGATCTTCTTTCGTATATACAAGCGTGTCTTCGCCAAGAAGAGTCTAGAACGGACGCGTTCACCTGGGCCGGGCTGATCTCCCATTGCAACTTTGTCTTTACTGTGTGTGACTATGCTTTCCCTGAAACGTGTGTGACCTAGTGGTAGCAAATCATGGATGCGTACCGGATGTGCTATCAGGAAACGAAGGAGATATGCCAATACGCGCAGTCGGAGGCGTTTGAAGACCAGTACTGGTTCGGTAGGATGCTGTATTGCCAGCTGGATTTAACGCGGCAGACTTGACGTCGCAAGAGCTGCTGACAGCACTGGAGGACCAGATCGAGCTGACGTACAAGTGCATGAACGCGCATCAAAAAGAGCTGCGTGGCAGAGAGTCGTTTTGGATGGAGTTCGTAAGCCGATTCATCGAATTGGCGAAAGCGACGTTTTCCGTGTTCAATCGCTTTTCCTCGACGCTGCCGGATCCAGCAGAATGCAACGAAGACACGATGGAAATAGACCAGTTCAACAAGCGTTTCAAAGACGTCCGCTTCCGCGTCTTTCACGCACTTGGTAACGACGCACTACACCAGCCGCGTCGAAATAACATGGTAGACCAGTTTGACGAGCTGGAGGAGGCCATTGAGCTGAGCGAACAGTCGAGCGATTTCGACTCCCTTGTGAAGCTGTGCATGAAGACACGCGACAGTGGCAAACGGGTACAAGAGAACCTGGATGTGTTTGGCAAAGATTTCGGCTTTCCCCTGTTCCGTTGGTATCTGCAGAACGGTGAGCGTTGCTTCCGCCATTGTCTTGCTGACACGAGCGACCCGCTGTCATGCAGACAAAAGCGGAGCTCTACTTTCTATGCCTGACGAGTACAACGACATGCTTCAAGACTTTTTCAACACCGAGGACCATCCCGAGGCTGCGTGGAATCACTCGATGCGACTGGGACAGTTCCAGCAGGCAGCCGACGATCTGGTTCGTGCCGCAGACACAACCAAACAAGTGTTGTCGCAAAAAGCATTGTTATGTATGGCCAAATTGGCGTGTGCTACGAACTATAGTGTGGAAATGTTGAGAGGAGAAGTGTTCGCAGCAGCCACTTCATGTAGCGGTATTGACGCATCCGTTTGCTGACGCGGAGTAGCCATTGATGACAAACTCAATCTGGTTGCTGTCCATGAAGAATTGTCAAACTCGCTTCTGCGACACGTGTATTTGATCGATGCTTCCGTCGAGCAACGGGCCAAAGAGGTGGTGGCACAGGCTACGAGACAGCTACAGGGGCTGGACACGCTCAAGCAGGTACATCGTCACCATCACCAACGGCGATGCAGAAAGCCATAACCAATAGTTGTTTACGATACTGGTGCAAGACCTTCTGCACGGGAAGTCAATGCCAGCTGACCACCTTGTGGAAATGTACACGCTTATGAACAAGCCCGCGGAGGAAGGCACTCACGCTTTCGACTACGCCTTGTCGGCTACTCTCTATTCTCAGGTACACTGTTTTGCAGCGTAGTGCGGTCATCACTCATGCACCACCCTGCAGTCCAGCGAAAGCGAAGACACAGAACAGTCAGATTTCTCCAGGCATATCATTTGGAGTCGCGCATACCTACATGACGAGTAAGCTGGCGATACGTTGGTGGCGACACTCACATGCGCTGCGAAGCTGGGAGGACATTCACGCCTCCATGGGTCGTTTGGGAGATGACCACGTGCGGGAGATGTTGTGCAGCACGGCTATTTACTCGCTCATGGTATCCGCACTGCAAAAAGGTAGGAGCACAAGCACGGCTGTGTTTTGATGCGAGCGCGCGAAGGCATCGACGACATCCCTTCGCCGACACAGTGTCTTCGTGAGTTCACAACGGAGGAAATGGCTGCTCGTTTCCCAGGCCACACAGACGACTTCATTGCCGAGCTGGTGGCGGACTACGAACGAGAGAACAGCAAACTGCAGCCACTCATCACAGATGTTGCGCTGGCAGAGTATGCTGACGAAGTAAAAAGACACGCGATTGCGAGTGTGCAGTGCGACGACGAGGTCTGAGACGCGCATTTAGAGTGATGGTCGTACGTGGGCAAATGCAATGTAGCTTTTCTTGTTGGCAAAGGCTGGACGCGTGTTCTCTACATGCGCGCGCGGACTATGATGATGTGTGTCATTCACGCATGAGCCTCGCCTGCATCGTTCGAACGGATGCTCGCGGGGGCAAGCGCATTTGGATCTAACAGCAATGGCTAATGTCGTTGATGCTATTCCATTTTGGCAAGCAGTGGCTGCTGAAAAGGGCGTGGCGATCCGGAGATGTCCTCGTTTCGTGTGCCACTTGTGCGCGTGTCAGACGCGTGCTTTGCAGATGTCAGACCTGCTGCAGCAGCCGTTTCTGCGCCACCTCATTTTGTCCACAGACCCTGTGCAATGCGCCGACTGGCAAGAGCAGTCAAAACTGGTCCAGTTGATCGAGGTAACTATGTGCGCACACACTCGTTTCTTGCGTGACACTTGTTTGGCAGATCCTGTCGTATGCACCAGGGCATGGACAGGTGACAGCACGCGTGTCTGACCGACAACACACGATGAAAGCAACATTTGCCAGACACTGCATAGTAGCAATGGAGCAATCACGGTGAGTGTATGGTGGCAATGCCTGTGTCGTCTGTAAACGAGGCTGAAGTGACAGTGTGCTGCGGTGTGCGGTCATCCAGAGGACAGTCGTTTGAAACGCTTGTGGGGGCATTGCTGGTGCTGAAGCAATTTCGATTGCGTGCGCATGTGGAAGGAAATGCGCTGGTGGCGTGCCATGTCGATATTCGGTACTGTGAGTTTGTGGGCTGTGCGGGCAATCCCACGTTCGGTCGACCTGTCGATATGTCGTTGGACGCGAAGGTGCATCACCATCTGGCAGCATGTTGTACGCGTCAACTAGAGCACGAGGGAAGACAGTGAGGACGCTGTTTTGGCATTTTTGCGGGCATGTTAGAAAGACAGCAGGCGCATTGGGCTGGCGCTGTGTATAGCGAACTGAACAATGGAGCGAGCAACAGAAGTGTTTTAATAGCTGGTGCGGATAAGCGAGACGCAGCTCGTTTCTGTGTCTCCTGCGTTGGATGCGAACGCGGCTTTGGTGAGATCACCAACATGTCCACGGACAATGCCACTCACACGTGGCAATGCAACACTTTGCCCTGGCATACGCGCGTGACGCCCTCGCCCCATGCACCGCCCGCCAACCCTCCCCCGCCTGCTTCCGCTCACGCTCGCACTTCTTCTCCACCTTCTCCACCTTCTCTGCATTTCCAGCCAACCTCTTCAACAGACCGTCGTCGATCTCCACCACCCGCCGCCCGTCTTGAGCACCATCTCGCACACGCCAAGCAGAGCGGTAACAGGGTCGCACCTGTCCGCTGACGCCCCGCACCACCATCTGGCAAAGCGCTGGTTTGTGTTGACTACGCTGAGAGATGTGAAGGAGAGTGGGATGAACGTGGCGAGCCGTGTTTCTGGTAACATACGTCGCCACTGGCGCAAGCTTGTTCAGCAAGGCACTTCGCCGCAGCACCACGACCAGCTCTCGCATGCGGCTGCTGCACACGAAGTCGATATCTCACAAACGGTGTTCACGAGCAAGACAGCACCGCTCTCTAAGACAACTGCCCACGACCCGGGCACTGCGCAAACACATCACTATGAAGCAAACACAGGTGAGGATATTACTGAAAAGAGCTAGCCACGTCAGTCGATGGAATGCATGCCTTGAGACATAGGTACGCTGCCACAAGTGCTGCTGCCATTCAGGACTGAATAAAACACGCATTAGGTCTGGTATGATGGTCCTGCATGTGCCTATTGCCTGTGGACCTATTAACATTCTGTGCTCACCCACTTGGCACGTATACACCGGTGCAACACACAGTAAAACACTATACAGCAACTGTTGCAAGGCATTGGCAGCATCCATCCAGTAGTACTGTGCTGTGCGATGTGTGGACTCGTGTTTGAACAGCCATGGCGCGCATAACCAGCTTCACAACAGCAACACTGTTCTGCAGATTAGTTTGAGAATGACACACTCACCAGCACTCATCAGCACCCATCTTGTTCTTGTCACGCGGATCGCATGCTTCACATCTGCATCGTCTTTCCGTGCAGCACAGCTGCAAGCCGTCACTTTAAACGCATACTACCGAAAGAGCGTAGGAGGTAACTAGCAGAAATGGAAGCAAAAACGGAAGCATATGCATATTGGCCTTGCCGCTGGAGGCATTGGCAGGTGTAAAAAACAGTGTTCTCGCGTGCCCGAAGTCGTGAAATGCTTCGCGCCCTTGCACGAACATGGAAATCGCACGGTGCGCCGCAGCAGTTGACACTCCGCCACACACGCCCCTTGTCGCATACAGCAGACGCTGATCTCATTGCCACCCACGACCATATGCGCGCACAGTATCTGCGTGAGCGCGACACAGCGGCTAGCCAAGCACCAGGCAGCATGCTTATCGTTCCGCATCACACACACGATGTGTACGTGTCCCCCCACTGTCGCTCCATCCACAGCGCGCAGGTTTGCCAACAATGAAACAAATCTGGACAAAATCAACGTGTATGGCTTTGACTACGACGTAAGCGTGTTGTCGCACCTGCCACGCTGTAACAGCGTGCCATCGGGACGAGACAGTACACACTCGCCAACTACTCCATCGAACTGTCCAAAACCATCTACCGTCTCTTGCGCGATTGCTTGGTGCAGCATATGCGGTACCCAGCCGCACTACCTACCGACTACGACCCGCACTTCGCCATACGCGGCCTGCATTTTGGTACGCTCTCGAGAGCTGCACCGCGACTCTATGCTATATACGTGCCCTAGATCGCTCCACCGGATGGCTGATGAAAGTGGATGCCTACAATAATATCCAGTTGGACACCGTGCACTATGGCCGGCAGCTAGTGCTTCCTGAAGCGGTGGTGGCACGCCATGGCGGCATCCACGTTCGGCCCGACTATCTCGTGCAGTACACCACACAGCTCATCGATCTGTTCAGTCTCCCAAACGCATGCCTTCTCTCTGATGTGATCGAGTACTTTGTTACGCACAATGTGAAGTAGGTGCGCATGTGTGTCCGCGAACCAGCACCTCACACATCTGCAGATTCCATCCGCAGCATTTGGCCGAGGATCTGCACATTGCCGCCGAGTACATCCACACAAGCACCACCATGGAGATGGGCCTGCTGCATCGGACAATCACCCAGGACCTTGATCGCTACCTTGTACACTCCCCCGCGCTCACTGCGTATCTGGAGAAACTGCGACGGCATGGGAAACGCACATTCCTTGTGACCAACAGTGAATTTGACTTTATGTACGTGGGAATCATGCAGTCTGTGGCGATGCATGTGCACTCACCGTGTGTGCACAGTGATCCTGGTCTCACCTACGTGATGGGCAATGCAGACTGGCGTGCACTGTTCGATGTGGTGGTGGTGGCGGCACGGAAACCCACTTTCTACCGCGCCCATCAACCGTTCCGGCGTGTGCCCACGCGGTTCAGTGCGCGATCACGCGACGTCGGCTGGGAGTTTGTAGATGGATTTGTGGATGGCGAGATCTACCAGGGCGGGAACCTGACCGACTTTAGCTCGTGGACAGGCTGGTCGGGGTACGTGCTTGCTCCCGCACCAGCCAGGCATGGTGGCTAGGCATGGTGGTTAGGCATGGTGGTCACGCGTGTGTGCTCACACCTGTGGTGCAGAAGTCGTAGCAGTGTGATCTACTTTGGGGATTCGATATTTTCGGATTTGGTGGATGCAGCGCAGGAGCGTGGCTGGCGCACGGTAAGCAGCAGCGCGATGCAGGGTGTTGAAATAACTGTATTGCTATTGTTTACCAGGGCGCCATCATTGGAGAGCTGGGACGCGAAATAGGGATACATCAGTCGCGGGGCTACCAACTCGATCTAGCCTATTTGATGCGGCTAGAACGACTGCTGAAGCTTGCGCAACAGGCAGGACTGGAGAACCGCCCCACACGAGAGATGTACCGCTCTGTTTTGCCGGCGTGGCGCCAGGAACGCAAGGAAATGCATGTGCGACTCAAGGGCGTGACGAACACGTCGTTTGGTAGTGCGTTCCGCACGCACAACAATCCCAGCGGATTTGCGGACAAGATCCGGAACTTTGTTGATTTGTAGGTGAACACGGCTGCCACTCTGTCTCAGCCGGGGTGTTAGGTATACGAGTAAGCTGGAGAATTTCGGGACGTATCCATTGGACCATGTGTACTACCCGGAGCGGTCGTTTCTTCCACACGAGCAGCCTCTGGATACGCTTCTGGAGTCGCGGTCGAAAGAAGAGGCCTTGTGATGAAACGGCGTGATTTATGTGTGTATAGAGTGAGAAGATAGTTTGAGTTTTATGCGTAAATTGTCGTAGACGGCGTTCAGCTGTGGGTGGAGGGGGGAGGAGGGAAGGGTGTGAGTGTGGGTGTGGGTGCGAGTGTGAGCGGAGGCAGGTGTGCTTACTTGTCGGCTGGGGTGTTTCTGGAGTTTCCGATACACATGATCTAGAACACATTTTGCATCGACACGTCGACGCAGTTGTACAAGAAACTCGGCGAAGTACAGCCAACACGTCCATTCGAGTTCGTGGTCACCAAGGCGTCTGGCCAGATGGATCTGTCGCCAAGCGAATGCGCCAGCCTTCGCAGCCTAGCAAGAGGGATGCCGGATGTGAGGCGGGGTGAGACGGGATGGTACACACACCACACCACACCACACCACACCACAACACGTACATGGTGTTTACTTTGCCGACCCAGGGCAGAGTAGGCACCGCCCAGCATGGAGTAGTAGATGAACATGAAGGCCAAGACTTCTCTATTGCGTTCCAGCAGTCGAATACGACGTGACCTAGGGGAGAGGGAAGGTGTCAACAGACATAACAGACATAGCAACAACAAACCGTACCATGTGATATCCAGGGGGGAGTAGAAGGCAGTGGCACACTGCAGCAGCTGGATGTGACAGGTGATGGTGGGGGAGCACGTTGTATGCGCGCGTATATGCGCGTTGAGAAAGGGGGCAATCTGTGCAGCGACCGCGAGGTCACCACACCATTGGAGCAGGACGTGCCAGTAGCACCAGTGGTGCAGTGTGACGAGGATGGCGGTGGCGTGTGTGGGGGCGTGGGGGCGGTGTGTGTCTAGGATGTGGATGTCGAATGCAAGGGAATGGCGCGGGGAGCAGGCGGGGGAGGAGAGCGTCGGCGTGAGGGAGAGAAGGGAGCGTGAGGCGGGGGTGGGCACGGCGGTGGGGTGTTGGTGATGGAAAATGGCATCGAACCGCGATGGCCACCCCATTGAACAGGGTTTGGGCGGGCGGTGGAGCGAGCGATGGCACAACACACGAGGCCACTTTGCCACACCGCGCCACGCCATTCTGTCCACACCGCCATCGCAGGGTGCTGCCACTGTGGATCAGTAAAAGCAATGCGGCAGTGTGGAGTGGTGAGAGACAACGGCAGAGCTGCTGGTGTCAATAAGAAACCACACACGCCATCAACGCTACACCACAGCTCCAACACATCTTGTGTCGAGTGGCAGGGCAGTGGTGTTGCTTCACTGTAGGAGTTGGCACAACTGTGTGTGGGTGTGTTGGTGTGGATATTGTTTACATGTGTGTGTGGCCGTATCAATACATCTGCACACACCAACACAAACAACACATCCGCACCAACCAACACTAACACACCAACATACAAACACAAACACAAACACAAACACACAAACACACTCACAACGACCGCTTGGCAGCGTCACATTCTCAGTATCCCACGTGTGGTTTATTTATAGCGTGAAAAAGTGTATAAACGCACTGACACACGCCTGGCCTCACCCGCCCTACTTCCCCTCGCGTCTGTTCTCGTTTCCACCTCCGCTTCTATTTCCACCTTCATTTCCACTCCACCTCCACTTCTCTGTGTACACATCCATTGCCATGCGTCCATTCTCTCTTCTCTCGCTCTTCTGCAGTCTTGTGTGTATCGCTGCACCTGGTATGTCGTGGTGCGCGGGTGTCTGCTGATCCCCCTCCCCGCCAGTTGTGCTAGCTGCTGCTCTACCGGTCGACACCGCCTCTCCCGTCCAACTAGACAGACGCAGTGGCATTGGGTCTGCTTATAGCGCCTCGCGTAGTCGTCCTCGTGGATCCTATCTCCAACGCCGTGCCTTGTCTGGCATCGGCACTCCCTACTCCGCAGTACGCGCACCCAACCAGGTCCATCTCCAACGCCGTGCCACGTCTGGCATCGGCACCGCCCACTCCGAAGTGCGCACCCCCGACGGAGGTGTGCTGACATACGAGTCGCCCAACGCCGACGACTACAACCGCGACTACGACTTCTACTACAGAAACAACGGCAGTGACGACGGCTACGCCAGACTCCACCGACGCAGCACCAGCGGCATTGGCGACGCCTATTCCGCCAGGCGGCTGCCCAACAATGCCGGGGTGGTCGAGCAGTATTGGGGTCCCCACTACCGATACCAACACGTGGTGCCTGACCGCAGCAGCTACCGTCGCCGCTATTGAGAAGGCAGTGCTTCAAGCTGTGCTGTCCCTGTGTTCTATAGCTGTTCTGTGTGTAGTAAGTGTAGATAGACATCCCCCGCCACCACCACCACCACTCTGTATCCACTGTCTTCTGGAGCATGGCGATAGACCGCCTCTTCGTTAAAATGTACATAGAACGTTGGTTCTTCACTTGTGGTCTTTACCTGTTGCCTTGGTGTGTTACCTTAGTGTGTTGCCTCTACCTGTTGCCCCACCTGCCACGCGTCACGCGTCTCTGCCCTGCCTGCCAGCACGCCTTTCTTCCGTTCCTGTCCACGCCCGCTGTTCGTCTCAGCATCGTCGCATGCATCGCATGTCGTTGCTGCAACCCACAGAGAAGCACACGCTTAATACACACGACGATGATGACCACCACCACCAACCGTCCTTCCCTCTCACCGCCAACCCACACCGCGCCTCGTGCACCCCTCCCGCCCCTCCCATCTACCTCACCCGCTACATATCACTCTTCATCTTCTTCTCCACCATCGGCGGCTTTCTCTTCGGATATGACACTGGCATTGTATCAGGTGCCATGCTCTTCATCGAACAAGAGTTCGCTCTATCCCCCGTGCAGGTCGAACTGGTGGTTGGTGGTATGTCCGTGCCGTGTCTTGCACACACCCTTCGCTCATCCCTCCCCCTCCCCCCAGCGACCACACTGGGCGCTATCTTTGGCGGGCTTGGTGCGGGTTTCTGCATCGATCGCCTGGGCCGACGGCCTGTGACGCTCGTGGCTTCCATAGTGTTTCTTGCCGGCGCGCTGTTGATGGCACTGGCAAACTCTTACGCAGTGCTGCTAGTCGGCAGACTCATGGTGGGTCTGGGCGTGGGCTTGGCCAGCATGGTGGTTCCCACGTATATCGGCGAACTCGCTCCCAAAGAACTGCGCGGCCAACTGGTCACCATCAATGTTCTCATGATCACCGGTGGACAGCTGGTTGCGTACCTTTGCAGTGCCGCCTTCGCTGGCGTGGATGGCGGCTGGCGGTGGATGATGGGTCTGGCTGGGCTTCCTGCTATCTTGCAACTGGCAGGTATGTCTCGTTTGGCGAGAGGCAGACGTCATGTCTGGTGTGGTCGGCTGTTCGAGTCTACATCCGTATGTAGGCATGCCTTTTATCCCCGAATCCCCTCGCTATCTGTTTCAGTGCGGGCATAAGGAACAGGCGCGTGCCGTGCTTGCTCGTGTGTATGGCAATGCAGATCCTACCGGATGTCGCGTCCAAAACGAACTCCAGGAGATCGCCAATGGGCTGGAAGAAACGGCCGGCACACGCTTCGCCGAGCTGCTGCGTCCCGAACTTCGGCGCCCATTGCTCATCGCGTGTGGGCTACAAGCACTCCAACAGCTGTGCGGCTTCAACACAGCTATGTACTACGCTGCCACGATCCTACGCATGGCCGGTTTCCGTAACGCACAATCCGCCATCGGGTTCTCCATCTTGGTAGCTGCCACCAACATGGTCATGACAAGTAGGCAGCATGCGCTTCCGCTCGCGGTGTAACACGCTTGGCTTAGTGGTTGCCCTCAAGCTGGTGGACCGCGTGGGGCGAAGGCGCATACTGCTGACCACCGTGTTTGCCATGCTCGTCGGGCTTTTCCTTCTGGGGCTGGCTTTCTTTCTGCTGCTCGGCGCAATACCATATCAAGCGACCTGTGCCGGATACAATGGTCACTGTGGTGCGTGCGCTGCCGATGATCGGTGTCTGTTCGTGTCGGTGGGCGAGGGGCTCTGCGTGGATCGCGGTGCATTTGCCCAGAGCAGTATGCCGACTCAGACATGCGCTAATGCCAATGCGCAAAGCTGGTTCACGCTTGCCAGCCTGGTGTTCTACGTTGCCGCGTATGCTCTTGGTCTTGGCAATGTTCCGTGGCTGATCCAGAGCGAAATCTTCAGCGGCCGTGTGCGCGGCCGAGCAGGCGGAATAGCAACCAGTGTCAATTGGATCTGCAATCTGATGGTGAGTGTGTCGTTTCTCAGCTTGGCACGTGCGCTCTCAGCCGCAGGCACATTCTGGTTGTACGCTGGTGTGGTCGCTGTTGGCTGGGTGTTTATTTGGTGCCTGGTACCGGAAACCAAGGGAAAAAGCATAGATGAGATCCAGCTGCTGTGGCAGTCGTCGCACGGCAAAAAGAGGAGCAGCACTATGCTTGCAGAGCTCGAATGAAACACCAGCGCTACTCTTTATAAATGTGATTCTAGAGTGTGGCACATTTTCTGTTGTGATGGCATACTCTAGAGACTGCCATTAGGAGGTCTGTTTCAATCGGTTCATCCAGTTCGTTCGGTTTATTAGTGTGTGGACCACGTATCCTTGGCGCAGCTGGTACACATTGACTGTGCTCACTACTCTTCGCTGGTCGTTGACAGCCACTTGCTTTGCAGAAGACCAGCGGGACCACATCTGATACAGTCGACCACTCCTGCTGTGTTCTCGCTCCCTAGTGACATGCGATACTACGAACCGTGCTCACCATCCGTCATAGAGCACCACACCGAATCACCGTTGAGAAAGGGCGTGCACACACGCACACACGCATGTTCCACGTTTGAAGCGTCAAATGGGTGGGTGGCGAGACAGATCGATTGGCCGAATAGGCTAATCGTGTTTCATGATTGCACACGTCCAGTGCTGCGCCTCGTTCAGCCGTCGTCGTCGTCGTCGTCGTCGCCATCACTGCCATCTACTCTCTCCTCGCCGATCACCAGCCTGTCCCGCGCCAGCAGCGTCTTTCTTCCAAAGCGCAGGCAAGCAATGTTCACTGCCACCGCACCAGACGTCCATCTGTATCGCCTTGTCAACCGCGCCAACGCCCACTTCCAGCACGCTCGCTACCAGCAAGCCGCACACGAGTACACACGCGCGCTCGACTACGTGCAGCCGCCACGACAACTCGCCAACCGTGCAAACTTCACGGCTCTCCTGTTCGCAAACAGATCTGCCTGCAACTACCAGCGAGGGCGACATGCAGATGCGCTGCGTGACGCGGAGCTAGCGCTTCGTATTCGCGGTAACTGGAGCAAGGCGCACTACCGACGCGCAGAAGCACTGCTGGGGCTTCGGAGATGGAAGGAAGCGAATGCGGGATACGTAGACACGCTGGCTCTGGTAGGACAGCGGGTGTGTTTGTGTGCGCGTGCATGTATGCTTCCTAAGAGAGGCGATAGGATTCCGAGAACCTGGATGCGCGCACAGGCTTGGCCACCACCACCATCCAGCTGGCCGACATGGATGCTGGTGTTTTCATCCTTGCGCTGGTAGCTGGCCGTGATTTCGCTACAGAGTGCTCTGCGCTGACGCATCCTATTCGCGCGCGCATACACGAGTTTGCGCAACGCATGCGCAACGTTGTCTACCTCATCGTCGACACGGATACACGCGACTGTCTGCTGGTGGATGCGGTATGTGCTGCTTCCCTTTCTTTGTCGCGGTCTGACGGCTGGTGTGGCGATCTGTGTGACACTGCTGCGCAGTGCTGGGATGTGCCTTCCATCTTGCGTGTGGTGAAACGCGAACAGTTACGACTGACCGGGTGTGTGATCACGCACAACCATTTTGATCACGTTGGCGGTAAGTGGCTTGTTACGCGTACTCCGTGCTGTGCTCACTAGTCGTCCGCGTACAGGTATTCCCCCGCCACCGTTCGACCAGCTTCGCATTCGTGTCACTGGTATTGCGACACTGCTGAAGACATATCCAGAGCTTCCCGTTTACATTCACGCTGACGACATTTCACGACTGCTTGCCACGTCAAATCCCACCCTGCCGCGTGCAAACCTGCACGCTACCGCCGACAACCATCAGTTTGTGCATGGACAGCGAACGCACATCAGGCTGCTCCACACACCCGGACACACACCTGGCTCTCAATGCGTGCTGGTGAACGAGCAGCGACTGCTGACGGGTGACACGCTGTTCCTCGGCTGTTGTGGTCGGTTGGATTTAGATGGCGGCGATGTGGACACCATGTGGCACAGCCTACGGCGTCTAGCTGCTCTGCCAAATGACATTGTTGTCTATCCCGGCCACGCGTATGGTGGCGGTGCGTGGACAACTATTGGAGAAGAGCGTTTGGGTGGCGCACTGCGCGACTGCACCCTCGATGAGTGGCGACAGCGGTGCACACTCGAACACGCCAACGAGGGACAACACACCACGGCTGGAGACAATGGGAGCACGACTGCATGTATAGACTCGATGAATGATATTAGAGACACGGCTAACGTCGACCCTGTTCCGCAAGCACTTCCTGACGAGGAAACGGCAGCACCATTGTCCACCACCCGCGATACAACACTTAGCCATGGCAAGAATACCAACAGTTTCGCACGTAACATCACCACCATCACCACCACTTCCAAGCGATTAAGCAGTCTGTGGTCACGAGCGTTTGGCTGACACAATAGTTCGTGACACCATTTACCCCATACCGCGCCGTGCTGCGCTGCATTGCATTGCATCGCACCGCGTCGCATTGCACATTGACACTTTCTTAGACAGAGTTTCCCGAGTGTATCTTTGCACATTTACAAGTAAACCACTCTTGAGCATTGCCGGTGCCACGATACAAGCCCATACAGATGCAGAACAAGAAATTTAATTCTATTTAGCATCACGAACGGTGGTGGTGGTGGTGGTGGTGTTCTGACTATTCGCTAGCGCTTGTTCTAACAGCACCAATTCACTAGCTAAGCTAGTGTTGAAGTGCTGTTCCTCGGTGAGTAATGCCTCTAGCATCTTGTTCCGCTCCTCCAGTTCCTGTACTTCCCGGCGCACGTTTTGGACCCCGCTGTCACGCAGCTCGGGCTCCACAATGATAGGAAGGCCGGTTGTCGCGGGTTCTTCTGACGCTACCGCTGGCTCGGGCCGAGAAGAAGAAGCGCGCTGAACCAGGTCCTCCCTGTGGCGCTGCGCACACTTTAGCTTGTCCGATAGCTCGGAAAACTCATTCTGCAGTTGGGTCAACATATTGGCTCCACTGTGGCTGCTCGTGGTCGAGGAAGCGGCTCTTTTCTTGTCGCTCGGCGCAACACACTTCATTTTCTGCAGACGGGCAGTCACCTCCTGCTGTGCATTTGTCAAAGACCGCTGTTGCCTATGGAGCTCCTGGATTGTTTTGGTGTGGGTTGCGCTATTTCGTTGTCGATGCTGCTCAAGATCTCGATACGTGCGGCGCAGTTTCTCCAGCTTTTCGGTCGTAGCAAGCGCACGTTGCCGCTCCTCGTCAGCAGACGCGCCAGCTTCACTGGGTTTTGGAAAAAACGCGCTCAGCTCCGCCTCCAACTCTGCAATGCGCTGGTGTGTCTTCTCCGTTTGCTCCCGTAGCGTTTGCACCTGCTGTCGAGTGCGCGCGTCTATCGCCGTCTTCTTTTCGTATTGCAATTTCAGCGCGTTTAGATCAGCGCGCAACCGCGTCTCGGTCTGGTGTGCATTGTGCTCCATGTCCCGAAGTAGATTGCGTGCGTGGATGAATGCTGCCGACGCGTCGCGCACCATTCGGCTTTCCTCGTCCATTTCCTCGCTGTTGTGCAGGTCCCCCGTGTTCAGTTGCCCGTGCGCAACATTCGCATGCTTCACATCTTTGCTGGAGCCGAACGAGCTGACGGCATCTGACAATGAGGAAGAGTCGTGTTGTGTGCTGGCGTCGGTCGGTGTCCGAACATGCACAGTGGTGCTTGGATGTTTCCGGATGGTTATACGAAGCGAGTAGCTGGTTCCTGGACGCAGATCGCCCACCGACACCATTGATTCACGCAGGTGAACACGCATCCTACGCCAATGGCGGTCATTCACCCACACTTCTACTGCACTGGAAATCAACTGCGCGGGTCGCCGGCTACGTCGTGAGAGTGTGCCTTCGGATACATGCTCGTCACCGCCTTCGTCGTCACCTCCTGCAGTGCCCAAGTTTTCTGTCAGTCCACGCGTCTGCATGTCAGCCGACCACCAGCGAAGTGTGACGCTGCGGCTCGTCAGTGCAGCAATGCAGATATCAAAGCACTCGCGGCTCTCGGTCTCAACATCGCCCGCATTCTTGGCGCCACTGACAGCAGCGCTGTTGACACACATCAGCTGCCGAAACCGCAGGCCTGATCCTGCATGCGCCCACTTCTCTAGTAGTCTCGCCACACTCGCCTCCACAAGCCAGCACAAGCTGTAGCCTGCAGCATGCACGTACATCCAGAAAGATACCAGTGACCAGACCGGTGGCTTCGCAGTCCAGAAATTGGAGCTGGTTTCGAGTTCGTCCCATGGCTGCCACATGGGGGGCACCAAGTACCAGTCTTTGTGGGGCCGATAGAGGAAGTGGAGGATCAGCACACCATTGAGCCACACGGGAGTTCGCTTGAGGAGAAACACAAGCGCGCAATAAATGTATGTTTCCATGCGAAGGTTCCACACGTAGTAGTGGGGCACGAACCAATAAAAGTGTGGGTAGGTGAGAAGCAGCAGGATGAAGCAGTTGGCCACCAGCTGCTCGCCCACGAGTGTCATGAAGCGACGTCTTGAGTGTCGGTAGGCACGGCAAGTTGCGATCACCGATACTACTATCACGGTAACGATTTCCACGGGCGTTGGAAAAGGCGTAATGAAGTTGAGGCAGAGCAGCACTGCGTAGATGAAGAGAAAGTGGTCCAGTGCAATGTCTTGTCGTCGAATAAGGTCTGAAACGCTGCTTGCTCCGCTCAGGAAGAACATGGGCCAGTAACTGCTTAGGTGGTTGGGTCGCTTTTGCATGAATGATCGCGCACAAGCTGGCTGAGGGGAAGAAGTAGGTGAGGCCTTGCGCACACGGTCTTTGGTATACTCGCCAGTCAGTAAGCGACGCGCAGAATTCATCACTACTTCTGGCTCGGTAAGGGAAAACAGGGTGCTGCCAGGGAACAGCGTGGACGCGTGTTTAGAACTTAAGTAAGACAGCTGTTGCACCCTGTGGCAAATACAAAATTCGCCGGCAGCACCAATACCGGCCATGCGCCATTCTTTATTCTTCCCCCGTCTACGCGAGGCCCAGCACCACTAGCAGAAGGGCGGATTCAGTGTTCCACCCCTGCTTGTATCTGCTGGTAGAGCGCTGTGAGGGGTGGATAGCTACGTCTGCTGTTTGGGAGCACATTTTTGCTATGCAGCTGGCTATGGGCACGCACACAACCGCTGCGGTGTGCAGAAATAGCTACTCACCAACACGCACACACACGCACACAGGCGATAGGTGGTCCATTATAATTTATTTCATGCAATAGAGTGCAAAATGTGCGGCGAAGCAGTGCAAGGGAGGAGAATGTGAAGGTTGGATGTGAGGTTCGATGATGATGATGATAACAATGACGACAATGACGACAGTGGTAGCGACGACGACAATGACGACGCAACAGAGCTATCGCTGTGATCGGTGCTGGCAACGCTCCATGTGTTTCCACCAGTATATTTGTGGCACGCGCACTGGCTGTCGTTTCGGGCTACAGAGAGAGATCCATCGGTGGCAACGTTGACATTTTCCCTCAAGCGGTGTTACCATAGGCCGACCATTCTTGTTGTTGACAACGGGCGCGGCTTTAACGACGCGCACCGACAGCGGCTCCGGGAACGGGCTATGGTTACACGAGCTTACGCCGTGGAAGAAGTTCATATGGTACCTGCGCAAATGCGGTGAGTGCATGCGCTTTTCTGCGCGTGTACGTACCAGTACGCGCTAAACTTTAGTTTGAATGTACAATCGCGCTGCCGTACACCGCTTCCAATGCACACGGGGCAGACGGCACTCTTCTTGGCTCCCACTCCGGCCATCCATCGTGGTGTGTACAGATCGTTGGGAGCTATCGTTTGGTCGTTTTCGCTGAACCCGCTAGAACGCAGGCGGTCACGCGCAGATTCGGACAGGTGCAGCGATGCTTCGTTCGCTTTGCTTGCATAGTAAAATGGAGAGAGCGGCGTTGGCAAGTCTGTGGCAGGATGGGCAGGTGTTTCTTCGGCTTCACCCATAGGTGAGCTGGTAGGAGATACTACAGCGGGACCGTCGAAATAGCCAGAATCTCGTCGCGTGAGCAAATGCTGGTCTTCCGCGCGCTCCTCCACCAAATCATTACTTGGGCACTCGTCTGTACCATTGAAATGCCCAGGTGTACTCACATGCTCCGCAGCAGTAGCATGTTTGAGTACCGGTGATTCGGAGGCTGTTGGGTAGCCCTTGTGTATACGTATGCTGCGACGCACCGGTGTATGCGTTTGGACGGTGGTTTTTGAGGCACTGTGAAAGTGTTCTACAGGCTGCTGTTGCTGCTGGAGTGAAGCTACCGGTCGATCCGCTGGCTCTGACACGGAAGCACACGTGTCCAACACATGGGGCACCAGCACATCGGGTTCTAGACATCGGGGCGAGGAGGAAGCCAAACGCAGTGTTTCTGAGGTGACGCGTCCTTCTTCCATGCTGGGCATGGCATAGTTGGTTGTGGTTGGTGGTGTGTCGATGTAAAGCATTTCTCCTGATCCTTCGGATGAAAGCAGCAAGCACGAGCGCACAAACTCGTCCAGAAAGACGGCGCGCGCCATTCGCCCGTCCGACGACGACAGACGCTCTGACTAACGATCAGCGACCCGGTGCAAGGTCGTGTGCTCTCTCACCTGCGAGTAGACAGTGGCAAGCGTGTTGTTTTTGTGGACGTGGTCTCCGGTGAAGGAAGAACGCGTTGTATGCACGCGCTGCGTCAAAGGTGCAGCCGCTGCGCTGTCCCTCGTCTCTTCACTGCGATCTCTGCGGTATTTAGTAAAGCCGTGCTGTTCAAGCTTTACTTGAGGGAGGGGAACGTGCTAGTGTCGGGCGAGTAGTCGGTGATAAACGCGTCAGACCCGAATTCAACAACTACGCATCGCTCTCGCCTCCACCACCAGCACGCATACAGTATACGCTTACTGTGGTCTGACGGAACATGCACCTGAAGCTGACTTGCCTCTGCTTCGACTCGTGTCGCGGTCAGAAACACTTGGGAAAGACTCCGCTTGCGCATTCGGCGCGTGTTCATGGGCTGAGCGGTGTGACTGCAGATTGCGGCTGTCTGCGGATGGTGAGAATGTTTTTACTGCGGGCAACCTTCGCTTGGGAAACGCTTTGTTTTGAAAGAAAGTGCGCTAGGCTAACAACACGGTCACCCCATCGATCAGGAAAATGCCGCTTTCAATGCTGGCTGGATTATCTTTCGGTGATAGCTGTGGTGTCTGTTCTGTTGAGCACAGTGCTATCTCTCGCTCTTTCCTGCTGAATAGCTTAGTGTCTGGCTTGCCCCTTGCGCTATTCCAAGAACAAGGCCGACAGTCTGCTGGCCACTGTTAGCTCTAGCTTTCTGAGATAGGGGTCGACACAAATCAGATCAAATCAAACCACGGCGTTGTTTGACTTGTCTTGTCTTGCCTTGCCCTGCCTTGCGGGTTGGCAGGCCAAACACAAGGTGAACTGCAGTTGTGCACGCCAGATGGTGCGTTGTTATGGTTTGTTTGCATGTGTGCAGACCCTAGATGTAGACTAGACGCAGTACCATGCACTCGCACTTGCACCAGTGACACAGTGACAAACAACAACAACAGCAACACCATTTATGCCACCAATCTCACCACCCACTCAGCCTGGAATGCATGCACACCTATGCTCTGCACCAACACCCGTTT
>QZWT01000145.1:0-28400 GCA_004114315.1 Cochlonema odontosperma | reverse complement strand
TTGTCTTTGAAGCGTGTGTCTTTGAAAGTGTGTGGCAGGCGGAGTGGCGGTGGGTAGCACGGTGGCACGGTGGAATGGCAATGCGACACACACCGCAGCACCGCTGCTACAGTGGTGTCCCCTTCTCTTTCCCCTTCTCTTTCTCTTTCCTTTCTTCTCCTCCCTTCTTCTTCTCCCTTCTTCTTATTCTCCTCCTCCCTCCACGGCGCTGCAGGGTCTGTTGGCTGTGAGGCGGGCGACGTCGCTATCTCGCTCAAAATGGACAGCTTCGCCACTCCCTTGCTAAACACCATTTCCGCTCTTCTTCTGTGCATTTGCTGTGTGGACGCATTCGCTCACCACAATCCTCGCGGTTGCTTCCGTTTCTTGTATATTTGTGTGCACTAAGTTGTTTGTACAAGCAACATGGCCAACGATGTGTGTCTTGATCACAAAGCCGTGGTAACAGACGCCCCTCCCACCGCACGCTCACACCCGCACCCGCCAGATGGATCCACAGCGGATCACACGGCTGTCAGATCTGCAAGAAGCCAGCTATGTCGGATGGATGGTATCAGGGGCTGCTGCGCTCATCTCCTCGCTAATTGCCCTGTTCTTAATCTTCAAACATAGTCAGTATTACACAAAGGTAGACACGCCTTCCTCCCTCCTCCACTCACCCTCCCTCCCAGCCTAATCAACAGCGCCAAATAATCCGTATCATATTTATGATCCCCGTGTACTCCATCGCGTCATGGCTGTCCTACTTCTATTATCACGAAGGCGTCTATTTCGATTTGGTGCGTGATTGTTATGAGGTACACCTCCACCTCCACCCCCGCCCTGCCCCTCACACTGCCCCTATACACACAGGCGTTTGTTATTGCCTGCTTTTTTGTGCTTCTGTTGCAGTATCTTGGTGACTCGGCCCAGCAACGGTCCAGAGTAAAAAACCACTGGAAGCCGCTGCGCCTCTCCATGCCGTTCTGCTGCATTTCCTATAATCCTGCCAGCACCCACTTCCTACAATGGATGAAATACGGCATCCTGCAATACGTGGTGGTAAAACCGATCCTCACCATCCTCAGTGTGGCGTTCCAGTCGGCTGGCATCTTGTGTCCAGAAACATTGGATCCAAAACATCCCCACATCTACATCGTCTCCATCACCTTTGTCAGCGTCACCATTGCCTTATACGCGCTTGTGACTTTCTACATGACTGTGGCTGACGATCTGGAACCCTTTGAACCGTTTCCCAAGTTCCTTGGTGTGAAGCTTGTCGTTTTCTTCTCCTTCTGGCAGTACTGTGTGATCGCACTCGCTGCCAACCGTGGTCTTATCGTTGCTACCGAGTACTGGTAAGCATGCGCAGATGCATACACATACGCATACACACACGCATACACACACGCATGCATGCTTACCCATCACAGGTCCACCAACAATATCGTCAATGGGCTCAACTCTATTCTCATCTGCTTTGAAATGGTTGGCTTCGCCATTTACTTTGCCCGTGCCTTTGACTACCGTGTCTACCGTCCTGAAAACCGCAAGCATACAAGCCTGTGGCGTGGCTGGGTCGATGCGATGAATCCCTGGGACTTCCTCAGCGAGATCTGGTACGGCTTTGTCTATTTGCGCTACATGAGCGGTGGGCCTCCGCCTCCGGACCTGCGCACTCGCCGCGCTACAATGGACTTAGAAGGCATGATGGACAAGGCCAGGCCTGGAAGTGTGTTACCTGCCGAGAACCAGGTGCCAGAAATGACAGTGGCTGGCCGTCTATGTCCAAAGCTGGACACACATGATGTTGTGGGCTACAGCGTAGCAACCAGCGATACTGCTTCTGTCGATATGGGCTTCTCAGAGCACAAGCAGTGGATGGGAAACGACCTTCTGTGGACAGCCGATGCTAACACCAACGCCGACACCAATACTGACAAGTGCTCATCCATGCTTCACAGCAACGAAGCGGATGTATCCAACGCATCGTACGTGGACAGTGTCGCGTCTCGTTCGGAGTGTGCGTCGCCTGCGAACAGCCGGGCCTCGGATGTACTCGACCAGAATGTTTCTTCTCGTGAATCATTCATACGCCCTACGCCCCGACTAGCGGAACATGGCCCGTGTGTGCAAAGCAACAACACCGTCATGGACGTGCACGATCAGCATATCCACTCAGTCCTACGTATTGTGCCAGGCACTCCGCATATCACTACGCCTGCACCCGCTCTCCAATTCCCCGACCCCTACGCACAGATGACCGCGTCACGGAATGCGTGGACACAGAATCTGGTAAGCACCTTCAAGGCTTCGGAATAGCCACTGCACAGTTCGCATTGTGAATGAATCGGTTCTTGATGTATTTTGTGTTGGGTGGCACGTAACAACAAGTATCTTATTGTCTTTGCCTCTCTCTCCCTCTCTCTCTCCCTCCCTCTGACTCGCCCCCCTCCCCTTGTATACATTCTCCCGAGCTGAGGACGGATGAAGAAAAGAAACTATGGTATTTGGCACTTTCCAAACCCATCACATACTCACACTCGTCACTCTGGTTTGAATACACACACGTCCACGCACTTCACACACGACCCTTGTTGCGGCGTTTGAAGGCAAGTCGCTGCAGCTCTTGTCGTTCCATTTCCGCTTCCCGTTCGTCCTCGTCCCTGGCAATACGTGCACTGTAGGATGCAGGCGACACTGTGTGAGCATGACGAAGGCAGGATAGGCGGCAACAGACCTTCGCTGCTCCTCGCGAAGCATATCTTCCGCGGTCGCTTCCATGTCGGAGTTTTCGTCCTCGTCGGCGTACCGTCTGCGATCGTAGCCGTACATGTTGCGGATGATGTCGCTGATGTTGTGCTTGGCGTAGTCTTCATCAATGTCGGCCTCGAAATCGGGGTTCCGAGAGCGGTGCAGTGGACGTTTGGAGGATAGCTGTTTTGCTGGTGCAGCAGTGCGGTGGTGTGGCGGAGGCGACGCAGCGCGTCTACCACGAGAGATATGGGAGGAAGAGGAGGAAGACTTTGGCATCTGTGAGGAGGAGGCGGATGGTCGTTCTGTTCGCTCGACAGGTCTGGACGGCTTTGTCGGCGGCTGTGGTGGACGTGTGTGGGTAGCAGCCAGACTGGACCGAGAACCGGGAGCAGGCGCCCATGGAGACGGCTTGACAGACACATTCTTTGTGACGGGATGTATGAGTCTAGGAGGGGAGGGTGTGTCCGTTTTGAAAGAGATGGAGGTGGTTCTGGCGAGGAGAGATGGTTCGGAGTCGGCGAACAAATGATCGGCATCATCGGCGAAAACCTCCTTTGTTTGCCGTCTCCCGTCCAACAGTTCGGCGACACTTCGGTTGTCACGACGCTTCTGATTCAACGGAACCAGCATGGTCGGGGTGTGAGCATGTTCCAAGTCAGAAGCCATTTGATAGGCGTTCAGCACTTTCTTTGGTTCACGCAGCCGCGATCCATTCCCAGGCACGGGGCGGTTGTTGACAGCACGTTTGGTCTGCTGGGCCACCATGCGTGCCACAGCAGTTAATCCACTTTCAATATTACGTTTCGCCAAGCGTTTGCGTTGCAGCTCCCAGCGTTCTTGTTCAGCCATTTCGTATTTGCGTTTCCGCTCCTCGGATTCGCGCTGTTGGCGCTCTTGTTCTTGCTCGAGACGGCGTCGCTCAAGCGCGCGGGCTAGCTGATGTGCCTTTCTTTCAGCTTCGCGCTTTGCATGGGCGGCCTGCTGTGCCTGTTCGCGGTCCAGCTGTGCTTGGTGGCGTTCTTCGAGCTTTCGACGGTCGGCAAGCTGGCGACGCTGCTGCTCAGCATAGCCTTCAGCCTCGCGCATCAACGTGGCATACTAGCGGGGAGCGTGAGGCGGAGGAAGGCGCGGGACGGCGGCTGGACGTCTTACGTCGGTCATGGCGTGAACGACCGAGGCGGCGTGAAACGAGAGTTTTGTATCACCACTGTGCCTGTGCCACCTTGCCATGCCAATCACTCCGCCACAGTGCAGCGAATGCAAGCAGAGAAGTGTTTGGTTGCTTGGTACAAACTGTGTGAAAAGCGTAGAAGGTAGTTGTGTACTCGTTTCGGCAGTGTATAACTGTTGAATGCCATTCCAAAACATCCTTTCTTCTCTCGTCTCCTGCCCATTCTCTCTTCGTCCTCTTGTCTCGTTCTTCGCCCTGTTTCCTTTCCCCTTCCTCTTCTTCTACTTCCTCTTCCCCTCCTCTCACTTCCCCCTTCAAGTGTCGGCAGATGGCGCGTTGATCAACACCGGACTTCGCTTCAAAACAGCTGTCACGTCCATCTACCGCAAATGCTGTCAGCCATCCGCGCAAGTCCCTCAATCGAACCCGGCCTCCTGTCTCGCTTCAGGTAGGCGCATACAGCCACAAGACACAACGCCCACGCCTCCTCCAGCCTGCGCTTCAATGAAAGTGCAAAGAACGTGCTTGCCATGAACGCCATCTCGCGTGGGAAGGTCCAGGACGTGTTGCTGTCTCGCCAAGTACCCGCCCACACACCACACCACTCTCCTCACGCACACTCCTAGGTCTCTATCGACGTCAGCCATGTCTTCAGCGAGCGTGTCGAGCCAGAGGCAAAGGTCACAAACCAAAAGGCCAGCGGTCGGTGCTGGTTATTCGCAGGCCTTAACGTGATCCGTTTAAATATGATGAAGAAGTACGCTGTTCCACGCCAATCCACCCTCACGCGCTACCAGATATAATCTCGAGGAGTTCGAGCTCTCCCAGCCCTACCTGTTCTTCTACGACAAGCTCGAAAAAGCCAACTGGTTCCTGGAAACCATTATTCACGACGTGCGCACTGAAGATCTGGACGGACGTGTCATGCAGTTCTTGCTGAACGATCCGCTACAGGACGGCGGCCAGTGGGACATGTTTGTCGCCTTGGTCGAAAAGTACGGCTTGGTGCCCAAGAACACGTATCCAGAGAGCTACCAAACGTCGAACTCTGCCACCATCCGCTGGCTCATGACCTACAAGCTGCGCGAGTATGCTGCTCGGCTGCGTGAACAGCAGCAGCAGCAAGGTGCGTCCGTCGCCGTGTTGACCGAGTCGAAGAACGAGATGCTCGAGGAAATCTATCGCATCCTCGCCATCTCCTGCGGTGAACCACCACGCACCTTTGACTGGTGTTTCCGTGACAAGAACAAGAAGTACCAGCAGTTCCTTGGTCTGACCCCGCTCAAGTTCTACTCCGAGCACGCTGAAATCAAGGTGGACAGCCTTCTTCCGCGCTTTCTCCCATCCCCACCCCTCACCCTCACCACCTCTTCTAGCTTGCTGACACGGTATCCCTCATTAACGACCCACGCAACCACTACCAGCGCCTCTACACTGTGCAATATCTGGGCAATGTGCGTGGTGCTCAGCCTGTGCGCTACGTCAACATTCCTGTCGCCCAAATGAAGGAACTAGCCATCAAATCCATCCAGAGCGGCAAGGCTGGTGCGCTCGTCTCCCCCTTCGTGCCCCTTCTCCCGCTCATTCTGCAGTGTGGTTCGGATGTGATGTTGGAAAACACATGGCACGCCTTCCGGGTATTCTTGACCTGAACAGTCTTGACTACCAGCTCGGCTTCGACGTCTCCTTCCATCTCGAGAAGGCCGACCGTCTGCGCTATGGCGAAAGCGCAATGACGCACGCAATGGTGTTCACCGGCGTTCATTTGGACACCGACGGGAAGCCAGGTAGGTTTCTGTGCTTGTGCGGGCTGCCAAGGATCACACGTCGACTCACGATGCAGTCAGGTGGCGTGTGGAAAACAGCTGGGGCGACGACACGGGCGACAAAGGATATCTGACAATGGCCGACTCGTGGTTCGATCAGTATATGTACCAGATCGTGCTGGACAAGTCGCTGGTGCCAGAGGATGTGCTGGCCGTGCTGACCCAGGAGCCGGTGGTGCTGCCGCCATGGGACCCCATGGGAAGTCTGGCATAAGTGGCGAGCACAGATACGCTTGGACGCGGTGGTCAGACTGAGTGCAAGCGTGCGGGAACGATTCTATTCTGCGTTGTGACATTCTTCTTCTCGCCACATAGCGTCTAAAGTGCGAATTACCAAGTGTTCAGGCACCAGATTCACCACCATTGCAGCGCGCTCTCTTAACGTCTCCTCTGACTGCTGCTCTGTGCCCACCATGTCTAAGCAAACTTTGCACACCGCCTCCACGGCAGGCCCCAGCAATCCGTCGCGGCGACACGACCGCCAGAGTATCTCCAGAATGCGTTTGGGGCTGGCCAGTTCGGTCTGAGCGAAGAGGAGGCGGTCAGAAGCAAGCCCGCGCGCACTTGTTCGTGCCCAGTCGTTGATGGTATCGGTGAGAGTGCGCGGCTGTGCAGCGTCAGCGTTTAGCTGTGTAGGGCGGCGCTGCTTACGATGTCAGCACCAGCTGTGACATGCAGCAAAGAGCGAAACCGTGATGCTGCATTGCTGTGCTCTTCCAGCAGCTTGGCAAATCGTTTTGGCTGTGTGCCGGGTTGATTTGGGTCGACCAGGCAATGGATGTGCTGCGTGTCAGCAAATTGTGTGGAGATGTCGGGATCGTCCAAAGCGATGTAACCGGTTTCCGTCATCATTTCCATCTACCACGCGGCGTACCACCGTGTTGCACACCAAAACACACCTTCACAGAGCCGTCTGTAGACACGTCGAAGGTGCCAGCCACCGCGTCCAGCGCGATGCTTTCGATATTATCCACAGCGACCACCAACCGGATCAACCCGCCTTCGATAGTCAGTGCGATGGCATCTGGCTTGGAGTCTGGATCGCCAGCATTCTGCAGGTAGAAGCGCAGCTTTGGAGGCTTTTCGTCGGCACTATTGCCTGCTGGTGCTGGCGCAGCATTGACGGCACCTGTGTTCACCGTCTTCGTCAGCATCTGCACCCTTCCCCGCACCTACCCACACACCCACACACCCACATCCACATCCACAGTACATGCTTTGTAGGAGCCGATTGTTACTTCGTGCAGCTGGAAGTCGAAGTAGCTGCGTCGTTGCGCAGACTGTGTACCGCGATGTCGCTTGCTCATGCACGCTAAAGCGACGGAAACAGTAGCTCTGACCACGGTCTTCCGGCGCCATAACCATTACCACTGCCACAACCATTGCCATTGCCATTGCCACAACCATTGCCACGGAAGAGATGATGTGTGTTGCTACAATAAACACAGCAACACACGGCAATGTGTATGTGGTGTTGCACGCTACGACACCGCTACTGCAGCATGTTTGTTATTTCATTTCGCTGTTTGCGGTATCTACTGAGGAGCAGAGCAAGCTGCGTTGATGTGCAGCGTGTATTCGTGGGATCGCATCCGTCGCAATCGTACTCGTCGTGGTCGTCACCGCCATTGTCGCTGACACGGCAATGTTCCGCACACCACTGGCCATTGCACGCTGGTGCCCGTCGCCACAGTCCAGACGCGCCATTTCCTTTGCGCCCGCCCTCTCTTTCCTCAAAAGAAGGTCTAAGAAACACGTTGTTCTCAAGTACCCGCTGTCAGAGTCGCCACACGCCGATCTGCGCCAGCGTGCGGCCACCATCATAGAACGCAGCAGCTGTCCGGTTCACGACGCCACGCACACGCTTCGCCAGCCTCCGCTCTTCCACTGTCCGAACTGCGGCTTTCCCACTCACTGCTCGCAGGAACACTGGGAAGCAGACCGTACTGCTCACGTCGCCTTCTGCACCACCCTGCGACAGGTCAACGAAGACGAACACGATCTGCGCTCAGGACGTGCATTGCATGAGTTCGAGTTTCCTGGTGGGTCTGTGTGCTGTGCCGGGATGTAACGCGTGGGCACAGAACAACAGGGGTTTGACGAAGCCGTCAATCTGACCAACTGGGACACCTTCTTCTACACCCGGCAGTTTCGACACCTGGACTCGGACCGAGCTGTACGGCATGTTTCCAAACTGCTGACCTATCCGATGACCGTCGCCTCCGTTCTTCATGCCTCATCCCCCTACCGTGTCGATCGGGAACTGACGCCCGCCGGTCTTCGTTCCCTTTCATGTATGCATGTGCATGCTATTCTTTTCTCACCCCTCTCCTCCCCCTCGCCTCGCCTTCCCTGCAGTACTCCGTGCCACCATTGCACACAACTGTCGTCCGATTGGAAACATTTCCAAGACGGCTGCGAGAACGAACCCGATCGAGCCTATCCGTGTGTTTGTGCCTGGAGCCCGTGCAGAAGCACAGCTGCCGCCAGAGATCTGGGCACAGCTGACCTATCTGTTCCCCAAAACACTGTTCCATCTCTACTTTATCGGTCCGGATGCTTGTGCTCATGGTTCAGCACCGCGCACAGAGCACTTCTCCTCTCAGCTATCCATCACGTGGGATCCGTCGCGATGGGAAGACTACCACGCACAAGCAGGTCCATTCAATCCCTACTACGACATCTTCTTCCTCTTCAGTCCCGGATTTGGCCACCCGGTCACGCAGGGCAGCTGGGAAGCCGCCATACAGCAGATGATCGCCACAAAGTGCCCTGTGTTTGTGACCGGGTTCAATGAGCAAGACATGGAACGCGATGCGGCTACCATAATGAATATTGTCACACCCGAGGGCAGCGACTGGGAATGGCTGATGCGACCGAGTGTCAACATATTCGCCAGCCAGAAGCCCGATGTAAGTATGGAAGATGTGCGACAGCTCGCATGGTCCAACTGGGGGGTGTGGGGATTCGGGAGCAAGCGCTACGAAATAGCACAGCCATCGAGTGATGGCAACATAGGCTCGGAAGGAGTGACAGCATGAATATACAATACAGGTCATTGACAAATGCAATAGTCTTGCGTGCGGAAAACATCTTTGTTGCAAACACACCGCGTGATACACCGCCACCACTGCCACCAGCAGTAACTGCCACTCAAGCGCTTATTTAAGGGGAATGAAGCGCGACGAGTGGGTGGCACCGATACCGGGACGACCGTGCTTGACTGGCTTGTATGTGATGGAGAACTCACCGAGGTAGTGACCGATCATTTCAGGCTACGCGGCGGAATGAGAGTCGGCAGGCGCACAATGGGGACATACCTTGATTTCCACCTGGTTGAACGTTTTGCCGTTGTACACACCGACGACCGAGCCGATCATCTCAGGCACAATAATCATGTTTCGCAGATGCGTCTTGACAACATCAGGCTTCTCATTGACAAGCGCTTCTTTCTTGGCTTTGCGCAGCTTCTTGATCAGACCCATGGGCTTGCGCTTAAGACCGCGCTGGAAACGTCTCCGAGCACGGCAGTGCACGAGATCAACGAACTGACAAGGGCCGTGGTCAGCACTCCGTGCGTGCACACAGGGAGGTTACCTGTTCGCTGGACAGATCCAGCAACTGTTCGAGGTCCACGCCACGGTAAGAGAACTTGCGGAAAGTGCGCTTCTTCTTGAGTTCCGCAGCAGCGTCGTCGGCCTAACACACCACGTCGGCATTGGAGGCAGAGGGAGAAGCGAATGGATGGATGGATGTATGGATGGAGCGGCGGATGCGAGTGTGGTGGCGGGTATGGCGGCAGGCGGCGGGCGGCTCTTACCATGGCTGTTTGGATGTGCTAAAAGGGCTTGGACGTGAGGTGTGGCGTTGGCGTTCGCGCCTCCACTCGCTCGCTCCACCCGTCAACCGCACACAGTTCACACCTTCCGTTGCCACACCGCCAATGTTCCGTCGCTCACTACCAATCGGTTCGCGTGCCTACTCGCATATCATGCAAAACATGGTAGCACGGACGATGTCGAGTGCGCCGCTGCGTGTGCAGGTGCGGATTGTACACACTGTGTCGCGCTGACGTATCATAGAAACCCGCACCCGCATGGACCGCCAATGCGCTTGTCGACGGCGAGTTCAAGCAGGTGTCGCTGAAAGACTATCTGGACAAGTATCTAGTGATGGTGTTCTACGTATGTTGGCTCGTGATGGGTGGCTGTTTTAAGAAACTGACAACGCGTAGCCGCTGGACTTCACCTTTGGTATGTCCTCCACCTCCTGCGTTTGACACGCCAGCTTACCTCCCGGTCAAGTGTGCCCGACCGAGCTTGTTGCATTCAGGTGGGCCACGCTGTGCCTGCAGTGTCACTTATCACGCGCGTTCACAGTGATCGCGTAGATGACTTTGCTAAACTAGATGCCAAAGTAGTTGGTCTGTCGGTGGACAGTGTACACTCGCACCTGGCATGGAGGTAAGTGCGTGGTGATGCATGCATCAGCACTCATCGCATGTAGCAAGCTAGCGAGGTGACCTTCCGTCTGCAACACGCATCCCAAACATCCGCTGACAGTTGTGTAGAAATCAGGGTGGCATTGCAGGCATCCGGTGTGTTATCCTCACCCCCATCTTCACCCTTGCTCACCCAGCGCTTTAGCATTCCGCTGGTGTCGGATCTCACTAAGGAGATCAGCAGAAATTACAATGTGCTGGTGGAAGAGGATGGCGCTTCTTTGCGGTTGCTTCTGTTCAACTATGTGTGTTGTTTCTCACTCGACGTAGTGGCCTGTTCATCATCGATCCGAAGGGAAATCTCCGTGTCATGCACGTTAACGACCGACCTATTGGACGGAGTGTGGATGAAGCATTGCGTTTAGTGGAGGCACTCAAGTTCACAGACGAACATGGCGAAGGTAATTTTTCGCGCGAAAAGGAAGTGCGGTCTCATCTGGTGCGCGCTGCAGTCTGCCCCGCGAACTGGAAGCGCGGTGGAAAGACAATGACACCGACCCCCACCGACTCCAAGAAGTATTTTTCGTCGCTGGAATAGCGGCATGCGTTTCGCATCTGGCATGTGTCTATAGCGCATGTACGACAAGCTCATAGGTTGCGAATGTTGCACTTGCTGCAGGAATGCTATAAAAGTTAGAAGTTGGATCCATGAGCGTGTGCAAGAGTGTCCACGCCGTCTGACCTTCGTGCTAGCGTGGGAGTGAGGCCGCGGAAGAAGGCTTTCCAACCAGCAGTTGTGTAGATGTGTCGTGCCATATGGAGGATGTAACCGTGTTGCAACCGCGTAGTGCTGTGCTGTGCTTTAGACTTGATGATATCCAATGGGTAGCAACAGATCCAGTAACAGATCCCGGCAAAAGCACCGGCAGAGATCAAATGCAGCACAGACGGCTGTTCATTTGCAGGACACACGGTCCGCTTGAACGCTTCGAACCCGGCATAGAAGCCGGCATAGGCAGACATGTCACGCATCACTGTGGCCCAGAACCCACGGAATAAACCACGCGACACGCCATCTCGTTGCACAATTTTCCGCGCACAGTCGAATGGTCCACGATATGCGGCATGCTGCTGGTCCGCAGACACATATTGTGCTTGCAGTTTGATTTTCAACAGTTCTACCGGGGATGCCAAAACACTGTTGATCACACCTAGCGCAATGCTAGCACACGGGAGAGGAGGATGCGCTGCACCACAGAGTGCCGTGGAATGCCTACCTGCACCTGCACCTGCTAAGGCAATGCGTTTCAACGACAGCGGTGCATCTCCATCGGACATTTGCAGCTGCTTAAGCCGGGAGTATGCCGCAAACAGCAACGCATTTACAGCCGAGGCACCGACAAGAGGAGCCAACATGCCTGCGGACAGACGTGGTGCTTTAGTTAACGCTAGTCCTGGTGAAGGGGAAGGGGAAGGGAAAGAGGGCGAGTATGTGTATGCACCTTTGTACAGACCAGGTATGCCTTCGTGCCGCACTGTATACATCAAACAGTCTGCTGGTCCATGGAAGCGGCCAGACACGCCGTCCAACTGCATGCGCACCTAGTTGCGCATGATCTACATGTTGCACACACACACAATAGTGCTACTTTGATGGTGTCCAGGGGATGACCACTGGCCACCTGTGCCATCCCTGCCAGACTAACGGGTCAGGGTGCACTAACACTGACGACTGCACCTTCCTGCAAGCGCATCCTTCCACGCCTGCACACCCATAGCAGATGTGGCGGAGAATTGATCTTCAGCACCGCGGGGAACTGAAAAGACGATGTGACTGGCTGTTGAAGGGCCTGGCGTTCTTTGGCCGTGTGCGTGGCTGCGTTGGCGTGAGTGTTGTGGCTGTGTGACGTGTGTGACTGCTGTGCCCTGCGTCTGCCCGCCTGGTCCGTGTGCCGCATGCCTGCCAGCCCCGCCTCCGACGACTACCACTACGTCCAGCCAAGCAGCATTCAGCACCGTCTGTTGTGTGTGATCTGCACCGAGCCATTCGTCACGCCTCTCGCCTTCTCCCCGTGCCTCCACGTCTTCTGCCGGCGCTGCATCTTGCTGCACCTCTCGCGTTCCAAAACGTGTCCTGTATGTCGCTGTGTGGTGCGTGAGCAGGACCTGCGCATCTCGGAAACACTGCAGGAGCTTGTTGATCAGCTGCTTGTTGTCTGTCCCCACCAGCCTGTCTGTCCATGGCACGGCATACGCCGTGCACTTGCGTCTCACCTTCGCAACGACTGCCTGCATGTCGTGGTGCTGTGTGGTGCGAGTCGTCTTTATCGCAACTGTCCTGCACGCATGGTGCGTCAGCAGTTGGCAACGCACAGGAAAACCTGCACCTTCCGTCGCCAGCACTGCCGCCTGGGCTGTGTCATCTTGTTTCGTGACATCGATGAGATGGAGGTACATGGTGCTTGGCCTTCTCCACACGCTGTAACCTCCCCCCTCTCCTTCCCCACAGGCCCATTGTGCAGACACATGCGAATTGCGGCTCGTGCAGTGTAGTGCGTGTCCCGTGAATGTGCCGGCCATTGCCCTATTCAACCATGTGCAGCGGTGTCCGTTGCAGAAAGTGCCATGTCCCAACAAACACTTCTCCCCACTGGGTGGCTGCGAGGCAGTCTGTCTACGACAGCTTCTACCAGAACACTTGGCCACATGTCCGTTTGATCGATACCGTGCTCCGCTGGAAGTGATGATGGCACACATCCGCTCGCTGCAACAGCAACTAGACGATCTGCGCGCTTCCCACACCGATCACGTCAAGCAGCTGACCACCCTGACGCTAGAGCCTTGCGACATCAAGAACGTGGCACAGCTCACCGACGCCATTCGACTCAACCCCGCCATCCGATCCATCCACGCCCACTGCTTTCGTTCAGACACATTGCTGATGTCGCTGACCGATGCGCTGCACGTTTGCCCTGCCGTCATTACCCTCGACCTGCGTGGCAGTCATATTGAGCGTGCCGGCGCTGTCCTGCTCGCCAAAGCGCTGCGCACCAACAACGCATTACAACACCTATTTCTGTGTGACAACCGTATCGAGGACCAAGGCGCTGCCCATCTCTCCAAAGCACTCGACGTCAACCGCACATTGCTCACCCTCACCTTGGGTGGATGTGCCATTGGCGATTGTGGACTGGAGTGTCTCATGCGCGCACTACGCACACACCCCTCGCTCACCCTGTTGAACCTGTCGCGGAATGCATTACGGAGTAAGAGTATAGAACAGCACGTGGCCACTGCGCTAGAAACCGACGCGTGTATGCTCTCTGAACTGGATCTCAGCGGAAATGACATAGGCTCCAAAGGGGCGGAAGCATTGGCACACGCGTTACTCGGCAACCGTCGACTCACACTGCTGGACCTTCGGCGCAATCGCATAGGAAACAAGGGCGCCTCCGAACTCGCTGCCTTACTGCGTCACAATCATACACTGCATACCCTTCTCCTCAATGAAAATGCTAGTGACGCTACTCGCACCGCACCGCCCACTCGATCGCTGCCCCACACCGCCACGCGTCAGCATACAGACGGTGAGTGTCATGCTCTCGCGACTGGATGTGGAGCTCTGTGTCAGCAGTCGCGAGCAGCGTGTGTACCCGCAGAGCCTTTACACACAAGCTAAGGCAACACGTACTTTTTATTCTCGTCCACGTCGATAGACATGCACATCCTCTAGCACATTGTCGTCAACCGTTGCTCTACACTCGTCACACGGTGCCATTGCAGCATATGCAAGATCACATCCATGCAGCGAAGGGACACTGGACCTCGTCTCTCCACCCAGCCCCACACTCTACCCGCCACACCTTTGCCAACACTACTGCTGTTTGTTGTCAAGGGCGGCGGCAGCAGATTGCTGGGCAAATGCATATGGCTTTGCGGTGTTTGGCATTCGCTCTATAGCGCTGTCCCCGTCCCCCACGCGCTCGTCACGTTAGTGCTGCACACTGGGCCGTCGACTCCGACTGGTTCGCCACGCACGCCTCCTGTGCACCACAACCACCATGTCAGCTGAAACAGACCGCCTCAACAAAGAGCTAGAGATAAAGATTGCTGAGCTCCAGCAGGAACTTGCCGACGGCGACATCACCGAAAAGGGCTATGAGAAGAAGTTGGCGAAATGTCTGGCCGCCTATCGACATGACACAGCACACTACGCCACCACCGAGTCCTACCAAGACACACTGGCACCCGTGCAGGCCAGTGCAAGTGACTGTCCGCCTGTCGCTGCATCCCCGACACTCGCGCTTGCACAGGAGAAGCGAGAGCGAGAACTGCCGGCCCCGCCACCCGAATCCCCCACACTGCACACGCCTGCTACGCACACCACATTGACGGAGCTTAGAACACCACAATCAGGTGCCTCAGACGATGCACCCTTGGCCAATTACGTCGCTATGCGTGCTGCTGTCAATCGACTCACCGAATCCCCAATAAGTACGGGCACAGATAAGCCTGTGGAGCGTGTGGTGGCGGATGCAGCGTCTCCCGAGCCGGTGGCCAGTGAGCGGCCTTCTGTGTTTCCGATTGGGCCACGACCGAATGTGTTTGACATCAAAGTGCACAGAGATCGGCGGTCAGGGCAGTTGCACCGCGAAGGGAACACGTCTGTGAGCGTGGCACCTTCTGCCGTGCCGGAACTTGCTAGCTACGAGCAACGCTCTGCACCAAGCTCGCGTGGTTCGACGCGAAGTGTTCCTGGCGCACACTTGACCGAATCGCCACTGCCCCGTTCCTTCCCGGCAGATCCGATACGGCATTTTGCTCATTCCGACTCCGCGCGGTCAGACACGTCAAGCAATGTATCCGCGGGACACGGACGAGTGGTGCGAGAGCTTGGCAGAAGTTCTGGGGAGTTGAATCGCTTTGGCGCACCACTGCCGCCACCACTTCAGCATCCAATGAACCCATACACCATGCCAGCTACCGCCGCCACTGCCATGTACCAAACGCAGACGTTTTCACCCGCCGGCTTTGACCCACGCTTTCAGCATCATATTGCCCCTCGTGCCTCCTTCGACACCTCCTTCGTCCCTTCCAACGGCTACTACAACGCACCTCCGCCCGTGCGATCCTACGTCATTGGCGACAATGGTATTCCCCTCACCACGTCTTACCATGCCGATCCAGTCGTCCGGCGAGAGACTGTGAGTGGGGAAATGCCTGTCTATGCAAATCCCATAAATCACCCGGTCTACCCGAGCTATCCGAGCCACCCGAATCACCCAAGCTACGGCCCGCCACCAGCGCTTTCATACTCGGACGCATCCTCCAACGGAATGATGGATCCGCGTATCGCACATCAAGCGCACATGGATCCGCGGATGTCTGCGGCGAACTACGGCTTGCAAGGACCGGACCAGCGTGCCGATTCCATCGGCGGCATAGGCATTCACCGGCCGGCACCGCGATTCGAGTCGCCTTGGATACTGCCCGGGATGTTTGATGGTATCATCGCTGCGGGAAACAAGATCCCAGTGTCACTGACTCCATCTGCTAGGCCAATCATACCATATGGCGGATCGAGAGGACAGCGTTTATGACCGTAGGATGCATTATAGTCTGCTAATCTGATGATACTGTCAGAAAGGCGGCTTCCCACTAGTCCTGGCCAGCTCCATCCGTGGGCGGGGCTGCAGAGCATGCCGCAGATGCCACGAGAACTCCGCAGAGATCTGCAGGACCGTGCGACAAACACCCAGATGAGCGGCTTCCAGACCATTGTCCCTGTGTTCCGACACAGGGGTAGCTTCGACACGAAGTCAGTTGCCTATGTCACCGTGGACGGAAAGGGCCGAGAAACAGAGTCGATCACATGGGAGAGACTGAATTCGCGGGCCGAGAAAGTAGCACAAATGCTCCGAGCACGTCCTGGCATACAAAAGGGATCGAAAATTGGTCTGGTATACAGTCGGCCGGAAGCAATCGATTTGGTCATCGCTTTTTACGGCTGCCTGTTGGCAAACTGTGTGGCCGTACCGGTGGTTATGATGGACAGTCTTTCCGAGCTTCGGTTCATTCTCACCACCACCAGCACGAAGCTGGTGCTTTCCACTGACGTGAACATACGCGCATTGGCCAAAGTGCTTGCTGAGCGAAAAGAACCTTGGCCTGCCGGCTTAGAATGGTGGAAAACCAACGAGTTTGGCCTTGCGGGGAAGAAGAAGCAGGGAGACTACTTGGCGCAGAATTTGTCGACGGACCTCGCCTACCTGGAGTTCAGCAAGAATCAAAGCGGCGAGATCAAGGGCGTGGGCATCAGCCATCAGACGATCATGGCCCAATGTGCCGCGCTGAAGCATGCATTACACGGAACGTCTTCCGCCGCTGGTGCTCCGGCAGATGTGATGCTGACGTATATCGAGCCGCGACAGCATATGGGCTTGATCTTCTCGCTGCTGTTCGCAGTCTATGCCGGCTACCAAACCGTGTTCTTGAGCAGCACGGCGATGGAAGTGCCGGGAATGTGGATCAACATGCTGACTAAGTATCGAGGTATGCATACTTCCGCGCAGACGACTACGTGCTGACGTGCGGCACATCAGTGACGATGGCACTGAGTGACTATGCTGGATTGCAACTTGCGCTTACGTCATACCTGCGGGATCCAAATGCAACCGTGGCGTTTAGCAAGAAACAATCGCCAGACCTGGTGGTGCTTCGGCGTGTGCTGATCGACACACTGCTGCCGGATCCTGTTTTAAACCACGACCTTGAGCAAGGATTGCTATGTCCGCTTGGCTGCCGACAGTTTTCCGAAGCCATTACACCTGTTTGCAGTTTGCCAGAGCACGGTGGCATGGTGCTAGCAATGAGAGACCTGGTGTCGAGCATGGACGGCAAACCCTCAGCGTCCATACAGGTTTCCTTAAGCCGCGTGGATCTCCAGCATGACAAAGTAAACATTCTGTTGGATGAGGATCCCAGGTCGCAGGATCAGAAATTGGCTCTGCGCGTGGCTTCCTTCGGGTTCCCAATGCCGCAAGCTACGGTGGCCATTGTGGATCCGGAATCGAAGGCGCTGTGCCCTGCCGGGCATATCGGTGAAATCTGGGTGGATTCTCCTGCACTTAGTGGCGGCTTTTGGGCACTTCCGAAGCATACACAGTCTATTTTCCGCGCAAAGCCGATCAAGTATTCAACTTCTCTTACCGGCGTTGCCGAACAGCTAACGCAAGAGTTCTTGCGCACCGGACTGATCGGCAGTTTGATCGATGGAGAGGTGGTGATATTCGGGATATATGAGGATCGTATTCGACAGCTTAACCCGTCCACCGGCGACCCCACCAAGCCTCTGATTTTCTACTCCACCGACCTTACCTATACTATGATGAATAACGTCGCAGCACTGTCTGCTTGGTAAGGCGCCTTGACGCGTTGGCTTTTGCATAATCTACTGGCAGTATTTGCTTCGACCTGCTGGTTAACGACGAGTTCCAATTGATTGTTCTATGCGAGGTTAGCGCAGACGGAATAGATCCGATCAGTGTAGAGACCAGCATCAGCGAAACGCTGAGCGACTTCTACTCGTTGAAAGCGTACAGCATTGCCATATGTGTGCAAGGGACACTGCCAAGAAGCATCAAAAATGGACGGCGCGTGATCAATGCTGAGCAGTGTCGGAAGGACTACGAGCTAGGCGAGCTTCATCTGCTGCATGTTCATATGCAGCCAGCCAGCACTATTTTCAACCTGCCAACGCTGGACAGTGTGTCGGAAGGTGAGCGTCTCTCTCTCTCTTGATTCACCCGATCGCTGTGTGCTAACGCAACAGTGCGGGAAATGTCGCAGCTCCGACCGCAGCACACACGGATGCGCACGACCGAGAATGCAATGGACGAAGCGTCTGGAGTGCAGCTGAGCCAGTTCCAAAGCATCATTGAGCTTCTGATCTGGCGATCGGCCAATCGTCCTGAGGATCCTGCGTTCTGCGTCCTGGATGCGAAAGGAAAGGAACAGAAGACAATGACGTTTCGGAAATTCAATCAGCGTGTCGCTGCGATCACACAGCTGATGACGATGCGAGAACGTCCAAGCGTTGGAGAACATGTTCTGGTGGTGCTTCCGCACGGCATTGACTTTATTGCCTGCATTTACGCGTGTATGATTTTGGGATTGACGGCTATCCCGCTTGCACAGCCGGACAGCAATCGTTTGCACGAAGATGCCCCGTTGTATGCCGCGCTCATCACGGACTTTCGCGTGCGCTACATGCTTGTAAGCGACCAGAGCGAAACGCTTATCCGCGGCAAAGCCATGCAGAAAAACATGTGTGCACTGGAGGGTGATGCGATGGTGAAAACGTTTCCTCAACTGATCAATATCACCAAAGCGCCGTCGAAAACAACAAAGCTGATAGGCATGGACGGCGGGTTGCAAGTCGATCCGCAATGGTTGAAATCGGAGTTTAGCGCGCTCCTGCTGGTCTACCAGGGCGCCAGCATGAAACGCTGCTGTGTGCGATACAACCATCGCGACCTGATGGAACAGTGCCAAATCCTCAGATCAGATCTTTTCCTGGTGGCGTCGCGCCCGCTGGTTTCGTGTGCACGGATCTACAATGGATTAGGATTTTTCTACGGGGCGCTGCTTGGAATCTACGCTGGTAACCGTTGCTGCCACTCTTCTACTGTCCTCACGGCTACAACACACAGGGTGCCAAACGCTATTGCTTTCACCCGCGGACTTCTACATCAATCCTCACGGGCTGTTCGATCTCATGTATCGATTCAAAGGTCGTGTGAAAATGACGCACTGTGTGTGCTCTAGTGGACTGACACGGCAGTTTAGTGAAGGATCTGTTTACCACATATCCGATGCTCGAGCATGCCATGTCCACCATGCAGCATGTTGACTATCGAAGCTTTTCGCTGCAGAACGTGAAAAGCCTCCTTATTGCATGTGACGGGCGTCCACGCAAAGACATATGTAAGTGTGTCCCCCGCGGTGTTTGAACTGACTCGCTGCTATAGATGACCGCGTGGTGTCGTACTTTCTTGCGAACCGTCTTGATGACACTGCGATTACGACAATATACAGCCCTACAGCAAATCCATTCGCAGCCTCGCGTGCGTATCAGCAGTCGGTTCCGCAAACACTGCGCTTATGCAGTCGAAGCCTGCGGCAAGGCAATGTGCTTGTGTTGGACGAACAGGATGATCGGCCGTTCTTCCGCTTGCAGGATTGTGGTCGGCCGGCTCGTAGCACCATGATCGCCATCGTCAACCCAGCCACCATGAAGCTGTGTGCCCCTGCGGAAGTTGGTGAAATTTGGGTGTCCAGCACAGCGAATATCAGCAGCTATGCCGGGCCAGATGCTTCTACACAGGCACCAATGGCAATGGCTGCTCTGGACGGCGGCGATCCGAACATCCACTATTGCCGAACAGGCGATCTTGGCTTCTTGTGGCCGGACGAGAATCGGCCGGATTTGGAACAGCTACTGTACTATTTAGGAACGTTGGAGGAAACATTCGACATCCGCGGATTCACCTACTTTGCTGTTGACGTGGAGACCATTGTCCAGCGATGCCATCGCAACATAGCAGACTGGTGTGTTTCTCCGCGCCTGGTTTGCTGTTGGGTTACTTAACTGGGCGACAGCATTGCCGTGAAGATAGCCGACGAGTTGTGTCTGGGAGTGGAAGTGAGAGCGACCCAGAAACACCGAATCCTCGCTTCACTACCGGTCATCATCAGCAGTGTGGTGGATGAGCACCAAATCATCCCGGATCGCATTCTCTTCTTATCGGCGAACGGCCTTCCGAAAAGCCGAATTGGTGAAAAGCAGCGAGAGCTGTTTCGCACACGCCTCTCTAGCGCTTCCATGTAGCGTTTCCTCCCTCGTGTGCTGCAGTGTGCGTGTTCTCATGCGCATTGTTTAGGTCCGATGTGCTGTTGGATTATCGTGTAACACCGAAAGCGCCACTAAGCGCGGCATAGAGAGGCAACCAGTATTCTAGTTTACTTTACTGTATAAAATACACAGGCACGGGTACAGGCACACGGGATCATATTGAATGTTCAGATGGCGTTTATTTCCGACAAAATCCAAATTCTTTCCCGTTACTCCGTCCTCTCTTTCTTCCGCCGCTCAACAGCATCCTTTTGACTAGAAGTTGATGCCCTGCAGGAATCCGTTGCTGTAGCATGGCATGGCGTGCACATCCACCTCCAGCCACAATGGGCTCCTGAACGGATTCAGAGTCACCATCATGCCCTCGGTGGCGTCCACGTTGGCGAACAGCCGCGTAGCGTTCAACGTGCTCGTCTCAGTCATGTCGGTGAAGAAGGACGGCACCTTTTGCTCGGTCAGCTTGGCCACCGTTTGCTGCCACTCGTTGTGCACCTCCAGCCGAGCGTTGGGGCAGAACGCCAAGTCTGGCTGATGGGAGAGCGACTTCAGCTCGTGATACAGGCCACGATGGAACGAGAACTGGCAGCGCGGGTGCGTCGACGTGTACGCGAAGTCGGACGGGATGGCAGGTCCAACGCAATGGAAGTGGAACCGCATATCTGGGATCAAGTGGGCCAGCTCATAGAAGGCGGCAAGCTGGTCGAGTTCCTTTTCCACACCAATCACGTAAATTTCTAGCTGCTTCTTGTTCTTGATACGTTTGTGCGTTGGGATTAGTCGAGTCAATGCAGCGTATAAGGTCAGTGGTACGGACAATAACACGGCCACAGGGGAGTCGGATGGCAGTCGACGGTGTTCATAATAATCGGCCCAGTTGAATAGCGGCTTCTCTGGGAACTCTGGCTGGCCCTCTGGCAGCGGGCGGCATAGCGGGGCTGGCAGTTTATCCAAGGGAAGCACCCAGTCGGCTTTGACGCTGCCGTCGGTTGCTGGCAGCTCACCGTAAGCGAACTTTTTGGTCGTGCTTCCTTCACGGCGCCACAAACCTGACGATACGCAATGGTGGTCAGTTCTCTGTGTGTGCACCAGCGCCCAGTACCCAGCACCCACGCGACGCCGCCTACCCTTGTTCAGCACATCAAACTTAGTCAGCCACTCGTCCTCTTTGCCAGGCTTTATTCTGATGGGAAAGGTAAACGGCAGGTCGGCGGTGGTTGATTTCGACATGATATGCATATATAGTTTGCATGCGATTCGATGATTACTTCGCCAATGGGTGAGCTGGCAGGTCTTGCTAGGGGATCGGCGGTTCAGCACACACACACACACCCGCACCCTCACCCGCACCTCCGCTACCTGCAGTAATAAACACCGCGACAGCCGCCGCAAAGCGTCCGTTCGGTCTTGAGCGGGCCTTTGCAGCTGATGCAGAGGAAACCTTCCTGTTTGGTGGCTGGCTTGTCGGCGGTCATGGTAAGCGGGCGCGAGTGGCAAGTGTGGAGGAAGGATGTGTCTGACTTTGATTCGTCAACATTCCAACATTTTTCGCACGCCGCTGACACAAAAGACTAGGGCAAAACGCAGAGAACTGCCATGACACCATGCGGATGCGCCAAGCGGACGAGCGGCCGGTAGGAGGAGCAGCAGAAAGAGTGGCATCATCACCGCTGCCACCTTATGCAGCGCTATGTGATTTAGAAACGCACACACACCCGAAGTAGTCGTTCAACGCGTGCGTTTTCTCTTGTCTCTCCCCCTGTCACCCCACTACAATTCATCCTTAGCCTGCGTCTTTTCTTCCGTATCCGTAGCCGCTGCTGTTTCCTTTGCGGTCTCCTTTGCGGTTTCCGCCTTCGTTGCCGCTGGCACATCGAGTGCCAGTGCCCCCGAAAGGCTGGCCTGGCCGCGCGCCTCACCCTTCACCGTCTCGCGCATCCATTTCTGCACACGGTCGTGCTCCAACGCGCCCACCATCTCGCTGTACACACGCCGCTTCCAGCTGACGATCACCAGCTTCGGGCGGCTCTGCGACAGGTTGAGGTCTTTAGCAATCTGGGATGCGCGGTCGGTGGGCACCCAGGCAAAGTGGTACGGCCCTGACTTCGCTCGGTCTTGGCCAGCCAGTGTTGTGAGCATGGTCAGTGTGTCTGCGTGGTCTGTTGCCAGTGGGTCCAGTAGTGCCAGAACACATAGACCCGCGTGGACACACATGTCCTCCAACTCCTGCTGCGTCTGGATTTCCGCCAGCACCGGCTTCTCCGCCTTGGTTGTCGGTTTGTTCTGCGTAGTATTATCTTCCGTGGCATCCTCACCCAGCTGAAGCAGCAAGAAGGCACGCAGCGCAGCGTGTTTGATGGCACCTACATCCCATGCACCATGAGTGCCTCCCTCTTCCCAACACGTCTCCAATTACCGGTGTATACAAGGGGTGCGGCGCCATCCGCCTGTGGCAGCATGAGTGTGGGGAATTTGGTTACAGCAAAGCGCTCGGCCAATGTTTTTCCACGCGCCTCTGCAAAACGGATGCGACCACGGAATTCGTTGGCCAGGCTTTTGTAAAGACCGGTGGTGGCCATCTTGTCGGTAAACAGAATGACCGCCAGCTGTTTGTCGTCCTAGGGATAACGGTTACGACCAAGAGGCGTGCACGCAGTACGTACTTCTTCGTTGGCGAGGAATGCATCAATGCCAGTGGCACCCATGTTTGTTTTGCCATGCGTCAGTTGGATGACGAACGACGGGATGCGCTCGACAGCCTCCTCGGTCATGCGCTTCGCCGTTCGCTCGTGATTGTAGTCTAGCAGGAGGATGTAGGAGAATGGGGCGTGGTGTAGATCTTACCTGTCGATATCTTTTTATAGGTGCCTGCTGCTGTCTTGTCCTCCTTCGGGTAGAATATTTTAATCGTTGGGAATCCTATAGGTTGGTGAGCTCCACTACGACAGCAAGCAGCGCCTGCCTTGCACCAGGTGTCTGCCACACAAGCCACGGTTGTGGTCGGCGTCGCAGTTCACAGCGCCGAAACGCACCATCCCACGCAGCGACGCTGCAGCCTTGGTGAACTCCGGGATCAAGCTGACAGAAGCCGTACCCACGGTTGTCAGCACCTGTGTGTGCAAGTGGCGAGAGAAGCGTGTTACTTTTGGCAGTGGCCACACCAGGGAGCGTAGAACTCTATGACATGGACGTTCATGTCGTTGCTGGCCATCACTTGACTGTCGAATGTGGTCACATCGTGTTCAGTGACATCGTCGTGGTTCTCATAGAAGGCATGGGAGCAGCGGAGGGCGAGCAGCAGCAGTAGCAGCACAGACCGCAGCATGGTTGCAAACGGTGCGTTGGATGACTGAGAAAATCGGCCTTCCACGCCGCACCACCGCGCTGTCGACGGTGCGTGGATGCGCTGCCGTGTGGCATCCTGCAACGCTTTGCTGCAGCACGTTGGTGCAGATGGTGTCGATACAATAGCAATGGTGGCGGCAATGCAATGAGCCAGTGCGATGAATACTGCACAGCTATGGCGCAAATGGATGGCTATTACAGTCTAAACCATACACCACACCTCCAAGTACAAGACTTCTTCTCGCAGAGTCCTGCAAATCAAGCAACCGGGTACTGTAAAACACTGGGACTTGGACTTGACTTGCGAACATATGTGCACAGCATGTGTTTGTCCCAATCCCTACTCTCAGCAATTACTGGCAGCAACAGTGCATTCGTACGTTACGTGGCGACATGCTGACTATCTCCAGGGGCATCGTGTGCCACATTGCATAGGAATCGCACCAACAGATCATCCGCAGTTAGGCGTCACCAGTTGTAGGATGCTTGATGCAGTGGCTAAAAACAGAGCAAAAAACAAAAAAACAGCGAAGCACGTCTGCCTGTTCTACCAGCGCACGCCACACGTTGCGGGAAGGCCAGACGACTACTAAAATCCTTTTCAATAACCACATTCAGCATGCTGCCACCCGCCTTCGCCGCTTTGTGCGTGCTAGTGTGCGTGGTGTCGCTGTCGCCCGTTGCCTGCAACACCGCACACCATGCCTCTGAACCTGCCTTGACTGGCAGTCAACGCAACTTCTTTCCGCATTTTGTCTCCGTTATTGTTCGTCAACCATCTGGGGCTGCTACTGATACTGCTGCTGCTGCTGCTGCTGCTGCTACTGTTGCTAGCGGGGGCAGTGTGGCGGACTGTGCTCAGCAGCAGGCTGTCAAGGTTGTTCTGAGACAGGTGTCCATGGCAGAGTACAAAGAGCAGGCGTGCGCGCGTCTACGTACGCTTGCGTCGTGCGGAGTTGGTGTGTATACACAGGCGAAGGAAAGTGTACAGAAGCTGTTGAATGGGCAACTACCTCCTTTTCACAAGACGCTCGATACACTGAAAAACGGTGCGTGTGCTGGAGGCAGTGCGCTTATCAGCTGGATGGGTGAATATTGCACAACGCTCGAGAAGGTAAAAGGGAGCGAAGATGGCGGTGCTGACATTGTGCAGCCCTTTAATGTAGCAGCGGAACACTGTCTTCGCATGCTGTCTTTCCGCAATCCAGTATTCCATCGCTTCGGCATGGGCTCTGGGTGTTCAGTGGTGCGTTCCTCATCCTCGATCTATTGCCACCATCACCACCATCACCGCTGCCATTAGCGAACTAACACTGTATCACTAGTGTGCTGCTAACAATGTGGTAAGCCCAATTGGGTCTGCATGGCACGCTCCTCAGCATGCCTTCCAACACGCTATAGATGGGCGGCGATGTGTTCGTTCCTGCTGATTTCGGCCGTGTGAGCATGAAGCTGTTTGGCGAAAAGCCTTCTAATGGCGGCTGGTCGCCATTGATAACACGCCGTGTGCTGGAAGATCACAAAATGATCGTCGACAGCGTCTCCATACACGAATGTGTGTCCATGCTGTTTTCTCCGTCGTTGACACTGACACCCACGTGTAGTGAAAACACATCTTACTGAAGATGTGCTGGGACTGTTGCTGGGCATTTCCCAACACATATTTGCCATTGTACGTGGTCCTACTGCGCAGCGCACCCTCCCCGTCAACGGAGAAAGACACTGGTGGAACACAAACTCATGCTTCTTAATGTCACACTATCTTGGCACTGACGACGAGGTGGGCACAACTATATGTCGCTGCCAAGCGCACTGATGTCTGCTATAGATGATCGAGCACGTAGCGGAAGAACACACATCGCTGGCGCATATTTTCGTGGTGAAACCTATGCCAAATACGGTGCTGCGTGGTGACACATCCGGCATGTTCCATCCCAAGAGTCAGGAAGAGATATTTGGGAAGAAGAATGCACACAAAGTGGTACCATCAAGATATCCGGTATATGGATCAGCAGGATCTAAAGCGTCAAAGCAACGGTCATTGCTGCCATCGGAGTGGCAGACAACCACTGGTGCAGGTGCAGGTGCAGACAGTATGTCTGCCCGTGCAATTCTCCCGCCCATACGCCTTCGTGCATGGACTACCGATGATGCCGATGGTCAGACAGTCACTACCACCCACCAGTTCTATGCGAAGTGCGCTCTGTTTGCACGCACACTCTATGCCATGTATAACACGGCAGACAAAACACACGCTGAAAAGAACAAGCATGAGCTGGCGAAAGACAGGGCGGATATGAGCACACTGGAGAGGATTGTGCGGGAGGCTGATGCATTTGTGAAGCGATACCGTGCACGGATGGATTTGCTTGACAGACTGCCGAATGGCGAGGCAGCAAGCTCGCTGTATCCTTTTCTGCAGGATCTGCATCTTCTCATCTACGCAACGTTGCACTATGCAAAGCATTCAGATGAGTACACAAAGGGCCTAGCCGATTTCTCGCCAGACTTGATGCTACGGCAAATCTCTAGTGAATTGATACCCAATATTTACACATTTATGCTCAAGGAGCAGCTGGCTATAGACACGAAGCGAACCGATCTGATGGTAAGTGTGTAGTGCGGTGTGCATGTGTATGCATGTATGTGTTGTGTTGACACTACGGTAGAACAGTATTGACAGTCTGGTATGCTATTGTCCGTGGATATGCATGTGCGTGGGCGTAACGCTGTTGACTAACGGGAGTGTATGACCAGATCGACAAGCATTCATCTGCAGCAGCGGAGTTCGAAGCGCTGGCACAGCAGAAACAGGTGAATGCAACCTGCTGCTTTTCCCATGCACAACGGCTAATTCATGTACACAGCGTGTGGCGACAGAACCCAGTGTGTGGACATTGCTTAAGAAGCATAAAGTCCGCTTTTGGCGTTTCTTTACCTTCACTGGTACGTGGATGTGTGTGCATCTGTAAATGACTGTGCGTGTGTGTATGCTTGTGACAGCTAATCTGAAGGTGCGAGCTAAAAATGCGCGTGGAATGGTGGTGTTGTGCATGGACAAATCGACGGGCAAAGCTGTTCTCCGCGTGTTCCATCGCCATACAGCCCCTCTGTTTCCACATGTGAATGGACGACCAAATACAACTGGCGTGTGGTACGAACTAGAGAAACATGTTCCTTGGATTATCGACATGGTATGTGTACAATGGGAAGTGTCTCTTGCTCATGCGCGGTAGGATGAAAACAGTACACCCGATGCTACGGCCTACTTCGTGATCGGATAGCGGGTGGCCGATGTAGAAGCATGCGCCGCAAGGTGTCACAGTGGGATCTAGACAGAAGAGAGGGGCATGGCATGGAGATGAGTATTACAACCGCTGTTACGCATGGTGATTGCCCGGTGTATGCAGAATACAAGCCGCTTTCGTTTCTCCTCATGGCTGAAGCGGCTCAGTGTCAAACCTCACAACACATTGCACCTCCGCGCATCTGTCACATGGGTTTATTCCGAATTCTTTGCCCGTGCCATAGAGGCAGCCAGCCGTTGCATCTGTGGCCGAATGTGGTAGCGCGTGCCAGTTGCTGGCGATAAATAGCAAGACGCTTTTGTGGTGGCTCACCGCCTCTCACTCTTTCCTCTTTTCTGCAGCCGAAAGCGACTTGCTTCTCGCGCTCTCGCTCTTTCCTCCTACGCTTTGTCTTTGCCAAACCCACGCGCTCGGCAGGCCCGCACACTTCAACTTCTGCCTAATGCGTTCTGTGGCTGCTTTCGTGCTGCTTGCAGTGCTTGTCGCTCTTGCGTCCTCTTCTGCCTCAGCTTCTCCTGCCGGCAACTCTATCAACACTGCCGTCACACAGCAAACAGCTGCTCCTCTCTCCAGTCTGCCAACAGGAGATCCTGAACCACATGTATTCAGCCACTCATTCTTCGAGCCTGCTCCCACGCCCTCCTCACCGGCCGCCCAACCGTTTTCCATTTCTCAGCCGAGAGATGCTTCTACGGACACCTCTGTGTTCCAGTCTGGCCATGGAGGGGTAGGTGCTGAAGGAACGCCCGCATTTGGTGCGCAACAGTCAAGGATGAGCTTTTTCAACTCCCTCATCCACACGATGTGAGAACAGGTGCATTCCATGAGACCTGTGTGTCGCGTTGCTACCGCACGAATAAAGCCTGGTGTGGTGTGCATACCACTCGTAGTCTTGCTCGTACAACGGTGACGACAGGAAAGGCTGTTTCCTTTCTTTAACCCATGCTGCTGTCATAAAGACAGATCACTGGGGTGTATGATGAGACACTGTGCTGCCAGCAACCAAACAGAATGTATTGTGGTAGCGCACATCACCAGCGAAGACAGCGGGTTGGCGGTTAGTCGAACAGACCAAAGCCCATATCCTACACAGAGTGTCAGCAGCTGACCACCAACGGCAGCACCAACGGCAGCACCAGCACCGGCACCACCACCACCACCACCTACATCATCAGACTCCTCAGCAGCTTCCTCCTTCTTCTCCTCAGCCTTGGCAGCAGAGGCACCAGCACCACCGGCGGCAGGCGCAGCTCCACCAGCAGAGGCAGCACCGCCGGATGGCACGCTGGCCAACTTCTTGGTGCCCTCGGCAATCAGCTCCGACACGTCTTTGCCGCTCAGCTCCTTCAGCAGGGCGGTGAGGCGCTCGGACTCTGGCTCAATGCCGACGGTAGACAGCAGCTTAGCGACATCCTTGTCGGAGGGCGAGGCGTTGCCGCCGAGCTGAAGCAGAAGGTATGCAGCAATGTGACGCATGATCTGGCGGGATGAGCGACGCAAGCAACAGCCGACAGAGGGAAAGCGGTGTGTTTACCGATGGAGAGACGCGTTGGTTCGAGGATCAGGCAGAGAAAAAACAACGCCGCCACCGTGCCACATGAAGGCAGAAGACGCATCAGCAGCGCACACGCCAAAACGGCCGCGACACCGCCCCGACCACCAC